>SJYC01071960.1:49-22224 GCA_006408675.1 Madoqua kirkii
GAAATCCACCGGCTGCTACAAATTTGAAGTCCAGCAGAACACCCAGGCCAGATGGTTTAAATGTGCCTCTTTACTAATAACTTGGTACAAAGAAGAAAATAACTCCCTAGCTAGATAGCATGTTTCAAATGGTTTTAGAGATGGGAATTAAGGTAATGGAAACTAGGTGAATAAACCAACTTTTCTCTTTAAAAAGGCAGGTGGTACTTTCCAGTGCAGCTGCTATGTTTTAGGGGAAGATAATAGCAATGTACTTTTCATATTTTATGATTTTGAAACTTGATTTTTCTTTTGGAAAGTTTGAAACATTGCACAAATGCACTGTTATGATAGTTATTAATGTTATTAATGTTAACATTACTATATGTATGAGTTATCAACAGCTGTGTGACAAATTATTCCCCAAACTTGGCACTTAAAACAATCCTTATGAGCTCATAGTCTCTGAAGGTCAGGAATCCGGTCATGACTTAACTAGTTCTGCTCAGAGTCTCTCACAAGCTGTAATCAAGGTGTCAATCGGTTTGCAGCAAACTCAAGGCTCACATAGGGAAGGAACCACTTCCGTGCTCACTCATACAACTGATGGTGGGGTTCAGCTCCACACGAGCTGTCAGTCAGAGGCCACCCTCAGTTTTCTGTGCTGCTGTGGGTCTCTCCACAGTATAGCTCACCACATGGCAGCTCACTCCATCAGAGCACGTGAGTAAAGGGGTAGGAAAGAGTGCCAGCAGGCAAGAGTGCTATTAAGACAGAAGTCACAACCTTGCATAATGTAATGTCAGAATGGCATCCCATCATTGTTGCCATATCTTATGTGTTAAAAGTCAGTCACTAGCCCCTTCCTATACCCAAGAGGAGAGGATTACATTGGGGAGTGAACACCAGGAGGCAGTGAATGTTGGAACCACTTTGGAAAGAGCTACCACTGGGGTGGTGGATCTACCACACCATTATTGCTTTAAGTATGCTGAAACATTCTCTATTGCACATAAGAGCATAAACTTTGAAGCTGGAGAGAAGAAATTGAATCCCAGATGTGTTATTTAACAGCCATGTGACTGAACATATCTGCAAATTTGACCTGTGCAAATTTTCATTTTCAAATTTCTGAAAATTGTAACATTAAGTTCAGTTCAGTCACTCAGTCAGGTCCAACTCTTTGTGACCCCATGGACTGCAGCACACCAGGCTTCCCTGTCCATCACCAACTCCCAGAGCTAGCTCAAACTCATGTCCATTGAGTCTGCGATGCCATCCAACCATCTCATCCTCTGTCATCCCCTTCTCCTCCCACCTTCAATCTTTCCCAGCATCAGGGTCTTTTCCAGTGAGTCAGTTCTTTGCATCAGGTGGCCAAATTATTGGAGTTTCAGCTTCAATATCAGTCCTTCCAGTGAATATTCAGGACTTATTTCCTTTAGGATGGACTGGTTGAATCTCCTTGCAGTCCAAGGGCCTCTCAAGAGTCTTCTCCAAAAATACAGTTCAAAAGCATCAATTCTTTGGCACTCAGTTTTCTTTATAGTCCAACTCTCACATCCATACATGACTACTGAAAAAAATCATAGCCTTGACTAGATGGACCTTTGTTGGCAAAGTAATGTCTCTGCTTTTTAATATGATGTCTAGGTTGGTCATAGCTTTTCTTCCAAGGAGTAAGCATCTTTAAATTTCATGGCTGCAATCACCATCTGCAATGATTTTGGAGTCAGGAAAAATAAAGTATGTCACTGTTTCCATTGTTTCTCCATCTATTTGCCATGAAATGATGGGCCCAGATGCCATGATCTTAGTTTTCTGAATGTTGAGTTTTAAGCCAAATTTTCACTCTCTTCTTTTTCTTTTGTCAATAGGTTCTTTAGTTCTTCACTTTCTGCCATAAGGCTGGTGTCATCTGCATGTCTGAGGTTATTGATATTTCTCCCAGCAATCTTGATTCCAGCTTGTGCTTCACCCAGCTCAGCATTTCTCATGATGTACTCTGTGTATAAGTTAAATAAGCAGAACAACAATATACAGCCTTGAGACCTACTCCTGTCCCAATTTGGACCCAGTCTGTTGTTCCATATCTAGTTCTAACTGTTGCGTCTTGACCTGCATACAGATTTCTCAGGAGGCAGGTAAGGTGGTCTGGTATTCCCATCTCTTGAAGAATTTTCCACATTATCAATTGTTATTCTTATGAGGCCATACAAGTGACAAAGCCAAAAATATTTAAAAAGAATTTGTGTGTGCAACACCCAAGAGCTTGGATGAACATTAATGTTGACCTATGTTGGCAGCTGGAGCAACAATCCATCATTAGATCCCATGAATATACCTTCATCTGTAGGTTTCTTCCTTTCTCCTCAGACATGTTCTCCTGCGTGAATGACAGTGATAGTCTCCTAATTGGTCTGCCCTGTTCCTCTTTAAAGTTGTCCCATGAAGCTTCCATACAGCTACCAAGGTGATCTTCAAAATAATACAAACGACCAAATCATGCTCCAGCTTTCACACTTCCAATGGTTTCTCATTTTATATAAACATGATTCAAATGTTTTAGTATGACCTACGAGGCTCTGCCTATCTTTCCAACTTCAGCTTTTCCCTCTTCCTTTTTACTCAGCTTGAGTCCTTGTGCCTGAGTTCTTGTGTGCCTCAAGGCTTTGCAGATTCTCTTTTCTCTTCCTCAAACACTTCCCCTCTCTGACTCCAACCACCCTTCAGGTCATGGCATACATCACTTCCTTAATCTGTGCTTCTGTCGCCTGCTTCTTCTAACCAAATGAGACTCTTCTATTTTTATTTTTTGTAGCATCTTAGTCTTTTTCTTTGCAGTTTCTAACTTTATTTAGGAGTACTATATCTTTAATGCCTGTCTCTTCTCAGAGGACTGAGACTATGTCTTTTTTATTCACTGTTTTATGTTCAAATCAAACATGGGACTTAATCATAGTTGTTGTTGTTCAGTCTCTCAGTCATATCTGACTCTTTGTGACCCCAGGGACTGCAGCATGCCAGGCTCCCTTGTCCTTGATCATCTCCCGGAGTTTGATCAAACTCATGTCTGTTGAATTGGTGATGTCATCCAGCCATTTTGTCCTCTGTATCCCCTTCTCCTTCTGTCAATCTTTCCCGGTATCAGGGCCTTTTGCAATGAGTTGGCTCTGCATCGGGTGACTAAAGTATTGGAGTTTCAGCCTCAGCATCAGTCCCTCCAATGAATATTCAGGATTGTTTTACTTTAGTATAGACTGGTTTGATCTTCTTGCAGTTGAAGGGACTCCTAAGAGTCTTCTCCAACACCATAGCTCAAAAGCATCAATTCTTCCACGTTCAGCCTTCTTTTATGGTCCAATGCTCAGATCCATGCATGCCTACTGGAAAAATCATAGCTTTGACTATATGGACTTTCATTGGCAAAGTAATGTCTCTGCTTTTTAATATGATGTCCAGGTTTGTCGATTGGAATGAAAACTAGAAAAGGTCAGTTTTCATTCCAGTTCCAAAGAAAAGCAATGCCAAAGAATGGTCAAATACCCACACTATTGCACTCATCACACACGCTAGCAAAGTAATGCTCAAAATTCTCTAAGCCAGGCTTCAACAGTATGTGAACTGTGAACTTTCAGATGTTCAAGACAGATTTAGAAAAGGCAGATGAACCAGAGATCAAAATGCCAACATCTGTTGGCTCATTGAAGATAGAAAGAGAGTTCCAGAAAAACATCTACTTCTGCTTTATTGACTATGCCAAAGCCTTTGACTGGATAGAGCACAATAAAATGTGAAAAATTCTTTAAGAGATGAGAATGACAGACCACTTGATCTGCCTCCTAAGAAATCTGTATGCAGGTCAAGAAGCAGCAGTTAGAACCAGACATGGAACAACAGACTGGGTCCAAACTGGGAAAGGAGTAGGTCTGAAGGCTGTATGTTGTTACCATGCTTATTTAACTTATATGCAGAGTACATCATGTGAAATGCCGGGCTGGATGAGGAACAAGCTGGAATCAAGGTTGCCAGGAGAAATATCAATAACCTCAGATAAACAGATGACACCATCCTTATGGCAGAAAGAGAAGAAGAACTAAAGAACCTCTTGATAAAAGTGAAAGAGGAGAGTGTAAAGTTGGCTTAAAACTCAACATTCAGAAAACTAAGATCACAGCATCTGGGCCTATCACTTCATGGCAAATAGATGAAGAAACAATTGAAATAGAGACTTTATTTTGGGGGCTCCAAAATCACTTGCAGACAGTGACTGCAGTCCTGAAATTAAAAATTAAAAGATGCTTACTCCTTGGAAGAAAAGCTATGAACAACCTAGACAGCATATTAAAAAGCAGAGACATTACTTTGCCAACAAAGGTTTGTCTAGTCAAAGCTATGGTTTTTCCGTTAGTCATGTATGGATGCAAGAGTTGCTGAGCACTGAAGATTTTGATGCTCTTGAACTGTGTTGTTGGAGAAGATTCTTGAGAGGCCCTTGGACTACAAGGAGATCCAACCAGTCCATCCTAAAGGAGATCAGTCTTGAATATTCATTGGAAGGACTGATGGCTGAAACTGAAACTCCAATACTCTGGCCACTTGATGTGAAGAACTGACTCACTGGAAAAGACCCTGATGCTAGGAAAGATTGAAGGCAGGAGGAAAAGGGGACAACAGAGAATGAGATGGTTGGATGGCATCACCAACTCAATGGACATGAGTTTTAGCAAGCTCAGGGAGTTGGTGATGGACAGAGAATCCTGGCATGCGACAGTCCGTGAAGTTGCAAAGAGTCAATACAACTGAGCAACTGAACTGAACTGAACTGAAGTTTGTCATAGCTTTTCTTCCAAGGAACAAGAGTCTTTCGATTTCATGGCTGCAATCACTGTCCACAGAGATTTTGGAGCCCAGGAAAATACAATCTGTCACTATTTCCATTGTTTTCCCACCTATTTGCCATGAAGTGATGGGGCTGAATGCCATGAAGTCATTTTTTGAACATCGAGTTCTAAGTCAACTTTTTCCACTCTCCTCTTTCACCTTCATGGAAATGCTCTTTAGTTCTTCTTCGCTTTCTGCTGTAAGGGTGGTGACATCTGCATAACTGAGACTGTTGATATTTCTCCCTGAAATCTTGATTCCAGCCCGTGCTTTATCCAGTATGGCATTTCGCCTGATGCACTCAGCACAGAAGTTAAATAAGAAGGATGACAATATAAAGCCTTGTCATACTCCTTTCCCAATTTGGAGCCAATCTTTTGTTCCAAGTCTGGTTCTGTTTCTTCTTGACCTGCATACAGATTTCTCAGGATGCAGGTAACATGGTCTAATATTTCCATTTCTTCAAAAACTTTTCACAGTTTGTTGTGATCCACATAGTCAAAGGCTTTAGCATAGTCAATGAAGCAGAAGTAGATATTTTTATGATCCAGCAGATGTTGCCTGATATTTGATCTCTGGTCCTCTGCCTTTTCAAAATCCAGCTTGAATATCTGGAAGTTCTCAGTTCACAAATGGTTGAAGCCTGGCTTGGAGAATTTGGATATTACTTTGCTAGCATGTGAAATTATTGCAATTATGCAGTTGTTGGAGCATTCTTGGCCTTACTCTTCTATGTAATTGAAATGAAAACTGACATTTTCCAGTCCTGTGGCACTGCTGAGTTTTCCAACTTTTCGAGTATATTAAGTTTTTTGGTTTTGTTTTGTTTTTTTCTTAACATTAGTTCTATATGTTTAGAGAGACACAAGAAAGTGTGCAATGTTAAACAACATTGCTGGCTTGTCTAATGGGGAATCTAGTGTCTTCTCAAGAAACTAAAGATATTCAAAAGTCACTCCCCAATTTCTATAAACAACCCTCTAAAATTGAACTTTGCCAATTCATATAAATATACAAATTTAAAATGTGTGTAATTCAGAAAACCTTACTGTTTTCAGATTGCTTGTGTTCTAGAAGATACACAGTTTAAAAAAATACCAGAGATGTAGGGCTGAAGGCTCTCTGGATTACACAGGAAAGTGAGCCTCACTTCAGTAGGGAGCAATTTGTGGAGAATGTGGCATCCTTGGAAACCAGTAGCACTGAAGGTTGGTGGATGACAACCCTGGTGGTGGGTTGCAGGGGGGTGAGGGTAAGATGTATGCCTGCTAAGTTGCTTCAGTTGTGTCCATCTCTTTGCAATCCCATGGACTATAGCCCACCAGGCTCTTTTGTCCATGGGATTCTCCAGGCAAGAATATTGAAGTGGGTTGCCGTGCCCTCCTCCAGGGGATCTTTCAAACCCAGGAACTGAACCTGTAACTCTTACATCTCCTGCAGGTGGGTTCTCTACCTCTAGCGTCATCTGGGAAGCCCATAATATGTATGCTGCTGCTGCTAAATCGTTCAGTCGTGTCCGACAGGCAAGAATATTGAAGTGGGTTGCCGTGCCCTCCTCCAGGGGATCTTTCAAACCCAGGAACTGAACCTGTAACTCTTACATCTCCTGCAGGTGGGTTCTCTACCTCTAGCGTCATCTGGGAAGCCCATAATATGTATGCTGCTGCTGCTAAATCGCTTCAGTCGTGTCCGACTCTGTGCTACCCCATAGATGGCAGCCCACCAGATGGCAGCTCCGCCGTCTCTGGGACTCCCCAGGCAAGAACACTGGAGTGGGTTGCCAGTTCCTTCTCCAATGCATGAAAGTGAAAAGTGAAAGTGAAGTCGCTCAGTCGTGTCCGACTCTTAGCGACACCATGGGCTGCAGCCTACCAAGGATTTTCCATCAAGAGTACTCGAGTGGGCTGCCATTGCCTTCTCTGCATAATATGTATAGTAAGGCCAATTTTCCCCAGCATGACATTCAAAGACAAAAGGGCAAAATCTCAATGCTTGAATTACACTGTATATTCTAACACTAAATTTCTCTCTTTATATATACCACCTCATCTTACCTTCAACATTCTATCTCCCAGTAAAAGAGATAACTAGGCTTTCTATGTTTCAAGAATATCCATAGACACCTAAAAATAGCTTTCTCCCATTTCACTCCACTTTATGGGATAGTATTTGATACTTTTAAAGTACTTAAAGAATCAGAAGAGTCTTATTTTTTAATTTTATCTTTTAGCTGAATTAATAACATTGAGGGACTTTTTATAGAGTCGGATCTTTTAAAGACAGATATAATACCTACAGATGAAATGATACAATGTCTGGGAAGTACTTGTGATTTACGGCATTGGTGGGGGCTGCAAGTTTACATGAAACAAGACTGATAATTTTTGAGTCTGAGTAATGACATGTGACTGCTCATTATACCATTCTCTTTATTTTTGTTCATTTGAATTATTAATAATAAAAAATTTTTAAGAATTTTTACAAAATATCATTAAAATCTTCTAGATTATGTATATCTGCTTTTTTTTCCCCTGTTCTACCTTAGGTCACAGCACTAAACAATATGGACTTAAAACCCTAGTGGTCGAGAATATGGTCTGGTCCAAACTGTTAACAGTTCCAACGCTGCTCCCTCACTCACTATGCATGGTACAGGTACATGCTGAAAGAGGCGGGATGCCCTTTCTATGGCTTAGCTTTCCTTTCTGTAAAGTGGGAGAAAAATAGCATTCTCAATTTTGATGATACAATAAAATAGTGAATGTTAAATGCAGAGTCTGTTAAGTAGTAAATGTTTATTCAGCTAACTAATAATGACAATCACAAATTAATTCAGTTGATTATTTATTGACTACTTACTCTTTATGGGGCACTTTTCTAAAAGTGGCTATCTTTATTCTCAGACTTAGCTATCAGCTATAAATACACAGGAATGTTGACTAAGAGGAGAACTTTGAAGAAACTCTAGAGTTGAACTGAAAAAGGGAAGGCATTGGAGAATCAGAATGAGGGGAAAGAAAATAAAGTCATGGGTGCTGGTTTGACTATGTTTTCCTCCTTTGTCCCTGTCTTTTTATACATTGAGATAAAAGGACACCTTTGGGTTTTGAAGGACTTAAAACTCCATGGACAGAAGATATCCTTTGAGAGTCCTCTTTATAAAGGATAGGAATACAATTGCTTGGTTAAAAAAAAAAAAAAATCTGTTCACTGGGAGCCTTATCCATTCTGTAAGAACAAACCCAGGAAAATTTTTATCTCAAACTCAAAACCTTAAGGAAAAAGGTTCCTGAGGATTTGATGTGCATTTCTTTTTCAAGCTGCATCTAATAAAGCCCCTCACCTCGGTCGTGTGCCTTATTTACCCCGTGGCCACCTTGGCTTGAGAAACACTGAGAAGCAAGGCAGGCAGTACGCTATTTTCCATGGACAGAGCTTCAGTGACCCAGCAAGCGCCCCTTCTGCACCCGCAGCTGTCTGGTCCTGTCCCTGGGCACCAGTTCTCCCCAGCCCGAGCCCTGCGTGGACCCTCCCCTGCCCTGGTCTCCCGCTGCCGCCTGCCCCTGGCCGGTCCGCTCTGGCCCCACAGCTTCCCTCCGCAGGCCCCTGCTCTGCCCTCCCCTCCTGGTCAGCGGCTGTGTGCACTTGCTGCGCCTTTGGGCCGTGGTGCTGTCAGGAGAAAATAAAGGCAAGAACCATGACCTTGGAGACGAAGACTCACCATAGTAGCAGAATTATGGAAGTTGTATTAAACACAACATGTATGAAAGAAAAACTGGGTTTCTTTTTAATATATATACACATATATAGCATATCAGTTTCTCTTTTTTTAACTTTTTATTTCGTATTGGGGTATAGTATATTACCATTGTTGTGATAATTTCTGGTGGACAGCAAAGGGACTCAATCATCCATAGCCATGTATCCATTCTCCCCCAAACTCCCCTCCTATCCAGGCTGATGTGTAACACTGAGCAGAGTTCCATGTGTCATAGAGTAGGTCTTTGTTGGTTATTTTAAATATAGCAGTGTGTATATATCCATTCCAAACTAAAATTTTCCTTTACCCCTATCCTTCCCCCAACCCCCAACAACCATATCATTCTCTAAGCCTGTGAGTCTGTTTCTTTTTTGTAAGTTCATTTGTATCATTCACTTTTAGATTCCACATATAAGGATGTCACATGATATTTTTCTGTCTGGCTTACTCACTCAATATGACAACATCTAGGTTCATTCATGTTGCTGCAAATGGCATTCATTCTTTTAAACAGCTGAGTAATACTCCATTGTATCTATGTAACATATCTTCTTAATCCATTCCTCTGTCAATGGACACGTCTTGGCTTCCATGTTTTGGCTATTGTAAACAGAGCTGCCGTGAACGTGGAGGGGCATGTATCCTTTCAGATCATGTTTTTCCTCTGGATACATGCCCAGGAGTGGGATTGCAGGATCATATGGTAGCTCTATTTTTAACTTTTTAAGGAACCTCCATACTGTTTCCTCTAGTGGCTATACCGACTTACATTCCCATCGACGGCGTAGGAGGGTTTCCTTCTCTGCATAGCCTCTCCAGCATCTACTGCTTATGGATTTTTTTACGATAGTCATTCTGGCTGGTGTGAGGTGATATCTCATTGTAGTTTTGGTTTCTATTTCTCTAATTACCAATGTTGAACATATTTTTATGTGCCTCTTGGTCATCTGTATATCAAGTATATTACCATTGTTGTGATAATTTCTGGTGGACAGCAAAGGGACTCAATCATCCATAGCCATGTATCCATTCTCCCCCAAACTCCCCTCCTATCCAGGCTGATGTGTAACACTGAGCAGAGTTCCATGTGTCATAGAGTAGGTCTTTGTTGGTTATTTTAAATATAGCAGTGTGTATATATCCATTCCAAACTAAAATTTTCCTTTACCCCTATCCTTCCCCCAACCCCCAACAACCATATCATTCTCTAAGCCTGTGAGTCTGTTTCTTTTTTGTAAGTTCATTTGTATCATTCACTTTTAGATTCCACATATAAGGATGTCACATGATATTTTTCTGTCTGGCTTACTTCACTCAATATGACAACATCTAGGTTCATTCATGTTGCTGCAAATGGCATTCATTCTTTTAAACAGCTGAGTAATACTCCATTGTATCTATGTAACATATCTTCTTAATCCATTCCTCTGTCAATGGACACGTCTTGGCTTCCATGTTTTGGCTATTGTAAACAGAGCTGCCGTGAACGTGGAGGGGCATGTATCCTTTCAGATCATGTTTTTCCTCTGGATACATGCCCAGGAGTGGGATTGCAGGATCATATGGTAGCTCTATTTTTAACTTTTTAAGGAACCTCCATACTGTTTCCTCTAGTGGCTATACCGACTTACATTCCCATCGACGGCGTAGGAGGGTTTCCTTCTCTGCATAGCCTCTCCAGCATCTACTGCTTATGGATTTTTTTACGATAGTCATTCTGGCTGGTGTGAGGTGATATCTCATTGTAGTTTTGGTTTCTATTTCTCTAATTACCAATGTTGAACATATTTTTATGTGCCTCTTGGTCATCTGTATATCTTCTTTGGAGAAATGTCTATTTAGACCTACTTTTTTTGAAAATTTATTTATTTTTTTATTTTACAATATTGTATTGGTTTTGCCATACATTGACATGAATCAGCCATGGGTGTACATGTGTTCCCCACCCTGAACCCCACTTCCACCTCCCTACCCATCCTATCCCTCTGGATCATCCCAGTGCATCAGCCCCAAGCACCTTGTATCATGCATTGAACCTGGACTGGTGATTTGTTTCACATGTGATAATTTACATGTTTCAATGCCATTCTCCCATATCATCTCACCCTCACCCTCTCCCACAGAGTCCAAAAGACTGTTCTATACATCTGTGTCTCTTTTGCTGTCTCACATACAGGGTTATCATTACCATCTTTCTAAATTCCATATATATGTATTAATATATTGTACTGGCATTTTTCTTTCTGGCTTGCTTCACTCTGTATAATAGGCTCCAGTTTCATCCACCTCATTAGAACTGATTCAAATGTATTCTTTTTAATGGCTGAGTAATATTCCATTGTGTATGTATACCACAGCTTTCTTATCCGTTTGTCTGCTGATGGACTTGTAGATTGCTTCCATGTCCTGGATATTATAAACAGTGCTGCGATGAACATTGGGGTACACGTGTCTCTTTCAGTTCTGGTTTCCTTGGTGTGTATGCCACTACCCATTTTTTGATTGGGTTGTTTGCTTTGATGCTATTAAGCACGATGAACTGTTTGTAAATTTTAGAGACTAATCACTTGTTTTTCACATCATTTGCAAATATTTTCTCTTGGTATGGGTTGTATTTTTGCTTTACTTATTGCTTCCTTTGCTGTGCAAAGGCTTTTGAGTTTAAGTAGGCCCCTCTCTGGATCACAGAGACTGGGGAAGCGTAAAACCATATTTCCCCAACTCCCTATCTGCTAGGGATCTAGATGAGATTTAGAGGAAAAATAAAAGTAGGTCACATTTGTTTTTATTTCCATTATTCTGGGGGATGGATAATTTTCTTAAAATGTGAAAAATTTGTTTAGGAAAAGAACTATTTTAGAGTGCATTTGAAAGAATACATTCTCTTAGAAAAATATAAAATTTTACATAAGTACCAATTATGTTACCTAGTTTGGGGTGAATACAGAGTGACCTCACTTTTCACAGGGAGTCAGGCCTTCTCTCACCTCACTGTGTGGCATCTGACAAAATAAGTTGACCAACATATTCTTTTAAGAATAATTCCCTCTTTTTTTTTTTTTTGAATGTGTTAAGATCTGAATTAAAAGCCTTCTATTTCATTTTGGTTCTTCTTTTCTTTGATTTCCTATACCAACACTTAGGGAGAGCAGGAGAGTCATCCTATGGTATCCAGCAGTGACATTTGTTAGCTATTACAAGGAGGAATTTGAAACTCAGTTTGGCTGATGCAATCTTTCAAACATCGCTAGGAATATTCTAGAATGAACGATGATCTCAACGATATTTTTCCTAATTTGAGGGTAGGAAGCTAGTGGACTACCTGCTTTTACAATCTTGGGGGATACTGGCAGAATTCAGTTATTTACAGTGCCAGTCAGTAAGTAGCGTCCCATGTTGATTTCCTGTTGATCTCACCATTGCAGCCACTGGGGATAGTGACAACTGTCCTTAACTCCCAAGTCTCTCTACTCCTTCTACTTCTGCTGCTATTATCACCCCTTTTTCGAGAAGTCAGGTCTCTAGAAAGCAGGCTTTTTCAGCTTTTCTATTCTCTGTTGTGATTCTCAATATCTATATCATCTCAGTGAAGATTAAAATGTACGTGTGTTGGGAGAGGCAGGCAAGAATTTTGAAAAAAAAAAAAATACTAGTAATGGTATTCTCTAGTGGCAAAATTAAGAGATTGCTGTTTCTTAAAATTTATATCCTTTGCAAATTGTTAGGGAAGAAAATTAATAGCATTTTGATCAGAAAAAAAAAAAAATCCTCTGCTTTGCAAATGACCGAAAGAAATGTTTTTTCTCTTCCTTTCATTATCTGTTCCCTTTCACCTCTTCTGGCACCCTCTTCACCCCTTATAAGGGAGCCAGCATCAGTTTCAGAGCAACGTCGCATGGGGTGGAGACCTCAGAAGAAGCAGCGCTCCCCTAAGCTCAGTGTTCACAATTCCCAGGGGCCTGGTTTCCTCTATCGTCACAAAGCTATCTCCCCTCCGCTTCACACCTCATCCGCTGCATTCTCCATCCTTCTTCCAGACCCTCTCTCTCACACAGGGCAGATCTTGCCCGATTCTTCACCTTTCCTGTTCTCTCTCAGCCCTTCCTGTGCCTTGAAGAATGATAGATCCACGCTCAGCAAACTCCTGCCCCTAGCTTCTTGACTGTCCCTTGCACTTCTGGTCTAACTGAGACCTGGTTGTTCGCTGAGGACACCACCCCTGCAACACATACTCCTTTTATCTCAGGGCTGGCGGCAAGTGTGGACTGTTCCCCATTTCCATACCCGAGATTTCCTCTTCTTTCAAAGCCCAAATCCTTTCATTCTCCTTCTTTCCTTTTTGCCACGTTTTCTTCCTCTTTTTGGCTGTTATCTACCCCTTTCTGGGCTCTTCTATTTGAAGATGTTTGCTTGCTGTATCTCCACACTTACACACCATTCTCACTGACACTTGACACCCACAAAGATGACTCATCCTGGCCTTTCTAGCCTTGCCCCCCTACCCCAACTCCAGTAAGCATTTCCTTCACCGACTTCAGAGACGCACACCCAACGTCAGAGTCTAGCGCTTGTCATCACGGTAGTGGCATCTGAAATCAAACTAGAATATGCTTCTTCTCAAATGCAGCCCCCCGCGTTTCCAGCTCACTGTCCACTGCATACACTGTAATGATTGTTCCTCTTCTGTTCTCATGGTTCATCATTCCCGGCAACTTCCTTGCACACACTTGCCCTTCCTTCTTCCATCACAGTCACCTGTCAAAACTCCGACCTGCTTAAACATATATCAGCACCAGCATTGCTAATGGCAGCCAGGAAAATGTTTCAGAGGACCTATGCAGTAACTGGTGGCATTCAAACGAGAATTACAAACCCCTGTTGAAATAATTTTCTAGATCCAAAATGGAGCTCTTTCTGCCTGGGGTGCACATCAGCAGACTGAACTCAGATCACATTGTGTCCCTGTAGCTGCACCCCCTGACCAGAAACACAGCCTACTCAGTCAGTCAGTCCCCAGACACAGAGCTGATGCCCAGCCTTCTCATGCCAAGCTGATAGTGTGGCCCACACAATCAGATATTTCATTTATCTCTTCCTTGGTCGTTATTCTTTATCCTGTACAAGCTTCCTGCCTTCCACCCTATTTTGCAGGTCTTCCAAAGGAGATTTTCCACATCATCAAGTGTTTAATAGTTTGCTTGCATCACCTAAATTGTCTTTTAAAATCATTTTTAATTGCATTTATTTATTTTTGATTGATTTATGATTGATTTACAGTATTGGTTTGATTTCTGTCATACATCAACATGAATGAACCATAGGGATACATGTGTCTCCTCCCTCTTGAAGCTCCCTCCCACCTCTCACCCTCCCCAACTCCTCCAGGCTTTTACAGAGCCCAGTTGGAGTTCCCTGGTCACACAGCAAATTCCCCTCAGCTGCCTATTTACATATGTTAGTGTGCATTTCCATGCTCCTCTCCCCATTCATCACACCAGCTCCTTCCTATCTCTTGCCTTTGTCCATGAGCCTGTTCTCTATGTCTGCTTCTCCACTGCTGCCTGGTAGATAGGTTCATCGGTACCATCTTTCTAGATCCCATACATATGCATTAATATCTGATATTTGTTTTTCTCCTTCTGACTTACTTCACCCTGTATGGAAGCAACCTAGATGTCCATTGACAGACGAATGAATAAAGAAGCTGTGATAATACATACAATGGAATACCACTCAGCCATGAATCATTTTTTAACATCCTGAACAGGCATCAGACTGCATCCAGCAATGCTACTACATTTTCCCAGTGAGTTTGCTCCCTGGATATCTGAAGTGAAGTGGAAGTAAAAGCTGTTGAGTCGTGTCTCATTCATTACGACCTCATGGACTATACAGTCCATGGAATTCTATAGGCCAGGATACTGAAGTGGGTAGCCTTTCCCTTCTCCAGGGGATCTTCCCAACTCAGGGGTCAAACCCAGGTCTCCTGCATTGCAGGCAGATTCTTTACCAGCTAAGCTACAAAGGAAGCCCAGGAATATTGGAGTGGGGAACCTATCCCTTCTCCAGGGGATCTTCCCAACCAGGGATCGAACCCAGGTCTCCTGCCTTGCAGGCGGATATCTGAAACTGCTCTTTAATTCACACCTTCCCCTTTCTTACCCCATTTTATTACTCCCTCACTCCAGCTGACGGTCATTCCTCATTCTTCATAGATAAAATAGAATCAAAAACGCTTTCTTCTTCCTTTAACAAATAGAAAGCCTACTTATTGCTTACGTTCTCTGCCGCCCTGTTTTCTTCTCCTCTTCCTAACTTCCTCGTGCGTCTTGGCCACCGTCTCTCTGAGACTTTGCTCCTTTAACCATGTCCTGTCACTGCAGTGTCCACGGTCCCTCCCCCTCTCCTGGCTCATTCCTGTCAGCACAACAGACATGCTCTTTAAAACCTCAGTCTTCCTTTACCCAATGTATGTCTCCAGCTTTCTCCTTATTTCTCTTTTGCTTTTCACTGCAAAACATCCCCAGACAGGCTCTACATTCCTTCATCCTCATTTTCTCTTGAAATAATTTCACTCTGTCTTCCGCTTTCATCATTCTCTCTACTTCAATGTCTAACATACATCTAAAAATCAACTTGTCCAAAGCATTTCCCACTCCCATGAAATTATCTACCTTCCAGTTTCCCACAGGTCAGACAGTGGACAGAGAATGGAAGGGCAACCCACTCCAGTATCCTTGCCTGGCAAATCCCATGGACAGAGGAGCTTGGTAGACTGCAGTCTTTGAGGTCACAAAGAGTCGGACATGACTGAAATACTTCACTTTCACTTTTCACTTTTATGCATCGGAGAAGGAAATGGCAGCCCACTCCAGTGTCCTTGCCTGGAGAATCCCAGGGATGAGGGAGCCTGGTGGGCTGCCGTCTATGGGGTCACACAGAGTCGGACACGACTGAAGCGACTTAGCAGCAGCAGTAGCAGCAGACAGTGGAACCATCATCTGCCCAGATGATCAAGCCAGAAATCTAAAGGATGTGTTTGCTTCATCCTGTTTCCTCCTCTTTGGCCCAATCCATTTGTAAATCCTGTCATTTCTTCCTCAAAATATATCTAGAATCTTCTCATTCCTCTTCCTATTTACAATTGCCTCTATCTTCCAGGATAATGCTTCCCTGCTGCTGCTGCTGCTGCTGCTGAGTCGCATCAGTCGTGTCTGACTCTGTGTGACCCCTAAATGGGCTTAAATATCTACTCTTCCACTTCTTCAATCCATTTTGCACAAAGCAGCCAAGAGGAATGATCTGTTTAAACGCAAATTGGATCTTTTAACACAGCCTTTAATGGCACCCATTATGCACACACAGTACATTCCAAATCTTACCTCTTACTCTTCCCTCAGGGCACAGCCCAGATGTCACTTTCTCCAGATCTGTCTTCTTTCATTCCACCCCACGTCTGAACCAGTTGTCCCTCCCAGAGCTTCAGAACAGCCTGCCCTCCCCCCATAGCTCTATCCCATCATCTTTCCTTCTTTTCTGCCTCTCTCATGCTGCAAATTCTTTTAGAGCAGGGAATATGCTTATTGTGCTCATGACTACATTGAAAGTTTTTAGCGTATTGTCTAGCAGACAGGATGCCCTTGGTAAATAATTAGAATGTTGTCGTTGCTCTTCAGTCACCCAGTTCTGTCCAGTTCTTTGCAACCCCATGGACTGCAGCATGCCAGGCCTCCCTGTCCCTCACCATCTCCAGAAGTTTGCCCAAGTTCATGTCTATTCATCAGTGATGTCATTCAGCCATCTCATCCTCTGACACTCTCTTCTTCTGCCCTTAATCTTTCCCAATATTGGGGACTTTATCAGTGAGCCAGTTGGTCACATCAGGTGGCCAAAGAATTGAAGCTTCAACTGCAGCATCAGTCCTTCCATCGAGTATTCAGGGTTGATTTCCCTTAAGATTGACTGGTTTGCTCTCCTTGCAGTCCAAGGGACTCTCAGGCATCTTCTCCAGCACCTCCATTCAAAGGCATCACTTCTCTGATGCTCTGCCTTCTTTACAGGCCAGCTCTCACAAACGTACGCAACCACTGGGAAGACCATAGCCTTGACTACATGGATCTTTGTCTGCAGAGTGCTGTCTCTGCTTTTCAACACACTGTTTAGGTTTGTCGTAGCTTTCCTGCCAAGAAGCAAATGTCTTTTGATTTCATGGCTGCAGTCACTGTCTGCAGTGATCTTAGAGCCCCAGATGAGAAAATCTATCACGACTTCACCTTTCCTCTTTTATTTGCAATGAAGCAATGGGGCCAGACGCCATGATCTTCGTTTTGTTTCTTTTTGTTTCATATTTAGTTTTCAGAACAGTTCAGTCACTCAGTTGTGTCTGACTCTTTGAAACCCCATGGACGGCATGGACTATTTAGTTTTAAGTTAGCTCATTCACTCTCCTTTTTCACCCTCATCAAGAGGTACTTTAGTTCCTCTTCACCTTCTGGCATTAGACAAGCATCATCCACATATCTGAGGTTGCTGATGCTTCTCCCCCCATCTTAATCCCAGTTTGTAACACATCTAGTGCAACTTTTCTCATGATGCGCTCAGCATATAGGTTAAATAAACAGAAGACAGCAGACAGCCCTGTCATACTCTTTTCTCAATCCTGAACCAATCAGTTGTTCCACACAGGGTTCTAACTGTTGCTTTTTGACCCGCATAAAGGTTTCTCAGGAGACAGGTAAAATGGTCTGGTATTCCCATCTATTTAAGAACTTTCCACAGTTTGTTATGATAATAAAAAATAGAATATATAAATATTCCTACCCTACTATGTATGTCTCTTCCCTGTAACCACCCATAACATCACTCTGATTGGTCCTGCTCCCCATGTTTTCTAACCCAATGATGGAGTAACATTTGTATTTTATGGCAAGACAAGAACATTTTAAACATAAAATTTTTCTATGCCCATTTGGGCCTCTGCCTTCCTCTTTAGAATGTGTTATGCATCCATCTTAGGAAATAACCTTCCTTCTCAATCTTGTAAGGGTCCATGAAGACACATGACCCACCACTTGCTTTGTACATGTAGACCTGGGTGTACAAACTGTCAATGTCATTTAGTGTGACTCTTGACTCAAAAACTCATGTGACTGTCTTTGACCAGTAATGGGCAGAAAGTTCTTGGAATTTTCCGAGAGGCTGTTCTTGGATTGTAACATTTAGTATGGCTCAAATCTTCTATTTGTCTCTTAGAGTTTTTTTTTTTTTTTTTTTTTTTTGCTGACCCCAAGTTCATGCACCTGACTTGAGAAGTCAAACAAACCAAAACATCAGAGTTTGGAGCAGAGGAAGATTTATTGCAGGGCCAACCAAAGAGAACAGGTGGCTCCTGCTCAAAAAAACCCAAACTCTTCATTTTTAAAAATTTATTTATTCTTTAATTGAAGGATAACTGCTTTACAGAATTTTTTTGTTTTCTGTCAAACCTCAACATGAATCAATCATGGATATACACATGTCCCCTCCCTCTTGTGGAAGTTTTTAAAGGTAACATTTGGGGAAGGGCTGCAGGGTACATGACTTTCTTCTGATTGGTTGGTGGTGAGGTAACACAGTGGAATCCAGGAATGTCAATCATCAACGTTCTGGTTCCAACCAATCTGGGGTCTCAGCCTGTACTGATTGCTACCATCTTCTACCTGGGTGGTGGCCTTGCTGCTGCTAAGTTGCTTCAGTCATGTCCAACTCTGTGCGACCACATAGGCGGCAGCCCACCAGGCTCCCTTGTCCCCGGGATTCTCCAGGCAAGAACACTGGAGTGGGTTGCCATTTCCTACTCCAATGCGTGAAAGTGAAAAGTGAAAGTGAAGTCTCCCAGTCAGATCTGACTCTTTGGGACCCCATGGACTGCAGCCTACCAGGCTCCTCCATCCATGGGATTTTCCAGGCAAGAGTACTGGAGTGGGGTGCCATTGCCTTCTCTGAGGTGGTGGCCTTAGTTTCTGCAAAACAACTCAGAGATGGTATATCATATTGTTACATACACATATATAACCTTTGAAGAAAAACTAGGACTCTTTTATCACTGAAATATTGTTTCTTAATTGTTTTTTCTTTGT
This sequence comes from Madoqua kirkii, assembly GCA_006408675.1. Taxonomy (NCBI): domain Eukaryota; kingdom Metazoa; phylum Chordata; class Mammalia; order Artiodactyla; family Bovidae; genus Madoqua; species Madoqua kirkii. The sequence continues at coordinate 18,791 of SJYC01071960.1, forward strand.
TTCTGCATTTCCTAACTAATGACTACTTGAAACTGCTCTTCAGAACCAAAGAAAGGCCTAGAACACTATAAAGCCTTTTGCTACAAATAAGAAATAACACAAGTAAAGGCTTCTGTACCTTGCAGTGCCTGCTTGTCTTTTTCAAGGGAGTGTGTAATTTCCTCGGTTCTGTCTCATCACAACAAAAATTTGAAGCGACGGACATTAAAACCCTCTGTGTCACAGCTCTCAGATAGACTGTGTCTCAGCTCTTGGAAAGATCAGTGTTACAGCTCCATTTTATTAAGAAAATACATCTTCAAGGAGTGAGGGCACGCTGACCCAAAAGACATGAAGAAGAGAGAGAGAGGACGCTCACACGTGAGAGAGACCCCCAGCCCACTGGCTCCTCTTTTTTATGTTTTTTTCTCCTCCCCCTGGGCCTGCCCTATGCAAAATGGGCAAGTCAGGAGTACAGTTTGTTCTACCTGAGGTCCTCACTTCAGTCCTCAGAACTTCATTTGTTCTATTTTTTCAGGCTTTGCCCTAACTTGTCCTTTTCAGGCTTTGCCTCCGCCATTCTGGACTCCTTTTTCCTATTTTAACTACCTAACACTTTCACACCATCATGATTATCCGGGTCATGAAGATCTTTTTTGTACAGTTCTTCTGTGTATATGTTGGCAATTTGATCTCTGGTTCTTCTGCCTTTTCTAAAACCAGCTTGAACATCAGGGAGTTCATGGTTCACATATTGCTGAAGCCTGGCTTGGAGAATTTTGAGCATTACTTTACTAGCTTGTGAGATGAGTGCAATTGTGTGGTAGTTTGAGCATTCTTTGGCATTGCCTTTCTTTGGGATTGGGATGAAAACGGACATTTTCCAGTCCTGTGGCCACTGCTGAGTTTTCCAAATTTGCTGGCATATTGAGTGCAGCACTTTCACAGCATCATCTTTTAGGATTAGAAACAGCTTAATTGGAATTCCATCACCTCCACTAGCTTTGTTTATAGTGATGCTTTCTAAGGCCCACTTGACTTCACATTCCAAGATATCTGGCTCTAGATTAGTGATCACATCATCATGATTATCTGATCCGAGATCTTTTTTGTACAGTTCTTCTGTGTATTCTTGCCACCTCTTCTTAATATCTTCTGCTTCTGTTAGATCCATACCACTTCTGTCCTTTATTGAGCCCATCTTTGCATGAAATGTTTCCTTGGTATCTCTAATTTTCTTGAAGAGATCTCTAGTCTTTCCCATTCTGTTGTTTTCCTCTATTTCTTTGCATTGATCACTGAAGAAGGCTTTCTTCTCTCCTCTTGCTATTCTTTGGAACTCTGCATTCAGATGCTTATATCTTTCCTTTTCTCCTTTGCTTTTCGCCTCTCTTCTTTTCATTGTATGTATATATATATGTATATATATTCATTTTTAATTTTTAAAAGTTGTAATATAAAACATATGACATTTACTATCTTAACCTTTTTTTTTTAAACTTTACAACATTGTATTGGTTTTGCCATACATTGACATGAATCTGCCATGGGTGTACACGTGTTCCCCATCCTGAACCCCCCTCCCACCTCTCTCCCCATCCCATCCCTCTGGGTTATCCCAGTGCACCAGCCCTGAGCTATCTTAACCATTTTTAAGTGTAAGGTTCAGTGGAGTTAAGTATAATATATTCACATTGCTGTGTAACAGATCTCCGGACCTTTTCTATTTTGCAGAACCAAAACTCTACCTGTAAAACAATTCCCCATTTCCCCTCCCATAGCCCCTAATAAGCACCATCCTACTTTTTCTATATGAATTTGACCTTTTTAGATATCTCATAGAAGTAGAGTCACACAGTATTCATCCTGTTGTGACTGGCTTATTTCACTTAGCATAATGTCCTCAGTGTTTATCCATGGTGCAGCATGTGTCAGAATTTCATTCCTTTTAAAGCTGACTAACATTCCATTGTATATACAAATCACATTTTTATTTATCTACTCATCTATAAAACATCACATTTAAAAAATCCATTCATCACTTGCTGGGCATTTTTATTGTTTCCACTTTGGGGTTATGAACATTGCCATAAATATTCTTGTACAAGTATTTTTTTTTTTTAATTTAAAATTTTAACACCAAAAGCATTTCGTATTGGGGTGTAGCTGATTAAAGGTGGTTTCAAGTGAACAGCAAAGGTATTCAGCCATACATATATGTATCTCTATTTTCCCCCAAACCCGTCTCCCATCTAGGCTGGCACATAACACTGAGCAGAGTTCCATGTGCTCCACAATATGTCTTGCTGGGTATCCATTTTATATTCTGTACAAGTTTTTAAATGGCCATATATTTTCAGTTGTCTTAGATATATTCCTAAGGGTGGAATTGCTGAGTCATAGATAATATTAAAGTTTTTGAAGAATTGCCAAACTGTTTCCCGAAACAGCTGCTCTATTTTACATTTCCACTAGCAGGATGACTATTCTAATTTCTCTACAGCTTTGTCAGCACTTATTATTATCTGTCTTTTTGGTTACAGCCATCCCAGTGGACGTGAGGTAACACCTATTTGTGTTGGGTTTACATTTCCCTCATGACAAATGATGTCACGTTTATTTTTTAAATGGAGGAGGGAAAGGGAGGTGGCCCAGAAAAGTGTTCTAGGAGCTTGATTCTCAGTTACTGTGAGGAGATGGAGGAACACAGTGAGTGAGGGTCAACAGGATTGCTCAGGGAAGAATCTAGTACCAATACTATTGATACTAACATTACTAAAATAATAAGAACTTACAGTGCCAGCACTTTTGTAGGCACTTTTCCATATTATCTCATTCAATCACATTTGAGGCACTCACACCTCATATCTACAGGAATAACTCTTCTTTTAGAAGCGCTCTTAAGGGATTGATTCCTTCAAGGGAGGTCATCCTATGAACCCTGCTTGTTCTGACAGCAACGCTTTTATTCCCATTACCTTTTTTCCCCTGTGTGTCATGTCCTTTGTCAGTTTTACTCTGAAAAGGCGGGGACTCCTCTTCCTTTTCTAGTGGACAGCCAGCTCCACCCAGAGTCACACCTTTCATGTTTGCTCCTGGTCTGGAACTACTTCCTGCCACACAGGAACTAAGAACTGAACATACTTCTTGCTGATTGACTCAGGCTCAAGAGATAGCCCGAGTCACTGAGACTGAGGCTTGATCTCCATTTTTTCCCTTCTTCTGTCAGTCAAGCATATTCAGTCAGGAGCACTGGACCATACCAAGTGCATCCCCTCTGGTCCACCGCCCCATGGTGAAAGGTCAAAGGACAGCTCTGAAATGCATATAGATTGCCAGTGAGAAGGGCTGAAGTGACTGTGGAGGACTAGTTTGAGGTGATCTGCTTCATGGAACACAGCAAAGTGTTAGGGCTGAAAACCAATGGACTAAATTCAGTAATTTCAGATGTTACT
>SJYC01071962.1:0-14646 GCA_006408675.1 Madoqua kirkii
CTGGGGCGCTGGGGGGAGCAGAAAGGAGCAATGGGGTGCTGGGCGGGGCCAGAGAGTAGTGGTGGGGTGCGGGGGGTCCTGGACTCTGATGTCCAGGGAATCGGCGTATTTCCGGCAGGAAGATTGCTGAGACCCTTCAGCGGTCAGCTCCAGGAGACGGGCTCCAGGGTGCTGAGAGCGGCAGCCTAACTGGCGCCAGGGCCGGCTGTGCACCAGGAGCCCCTCGAAGTGCGTGGTGACGCTCAGAGCCTGCTGCCTCACTGACTGTAGTGACTTGCTGAGGCCTCCTGGTCTCAAGTTGTCTTATCCTCAGCACTTGTGATGCAAACGTAGGTGCTGAGTTGTTGCAGGAACGCAGGAAGGTCAACCACGCTCTTCGATAACAGAACACGGGAGAGGAATGTTCCGTTTCTGGTGTCGCCTTGTCCGAATGACAGAAAGCCAGCCCGCCTTTGACTCTTGGTAAATGAAGCGTGGCTAGAGTGTCTGCAGGACACGAGGCTGATGTGTGGACGCATTTGTAAAGTCTGTGGGGAAACTGAAACACACTGGGTCCTGCCTGTCCGTGGCTGCTTCTGAGAGATGATGCTGAAAACCCCAGGCTCCAGTCCAGCAGGGGAAGCGTCCCCAGGGTCTTGAGTGGTTCTCTGATTTTTTCTGGGGCCAGGTTTCCCGCGTACGTCCTCCTCAGCCTTCAGAGCAAAAGATCCTTGGCTCAGATAAATGAAATCAGATGGCAACAGAGTTGGGCATGAGGGCTTCACACTCCTTGCCAGTGTGAAAGTGTGTGATGACTAAAAAAGTCTTATTTTGGAAAAAATATCCACCTCCACAACAGTTTGTTCATTTAGTCATTCAAGAATGTTTACTGGCGGCCTGTGGGTAAGACCTCATGCCTTGCACGGAAGGAGGAGCAGATGAGCAGGAGTGTCTGTGACGGCCCCAACCTGTTGCTCCTTTTACTGATACAGTTCTCACATGTGGAATGTTCTTCACGTGTGTGTGTGTATGCGTGTGTGTGCATGTGTGTATAAAGTGTAGGAATTTTATGCAAACATTTGGGACATTTTATGCAAAGGTCCATCTAGTCAAAGCTATCGTTTTTCCAGTAGTCATGCATGGATGTGAGAGCTGGACTGTAAAGAAAGCTGAGCACCAAAGAACTGATGCTTTTGAGCTGTGGTGTTGGAGAAGACTCTTGAGAGTCCCTTGGACTGCAAGGAGACCCAACCAGTCCATCCTAAAGGAGATCAGTCCTGGGTGTTCATTGGAAGGACTGATGCTGAAGCTGAAGCTCCAATACTTTGGCCACCTGATGTGAAGAGCCGACTCATTGGAAAAGACCCTGTTGCTGGGAAAGATTGAAGATAGGAGGAGAAGGGAATGACAGAGGATGAGATGGTTGAATGGCATCCCTGACTCGATGGGCATGAGTTTGAGCAAGCTCCAGGAGTTGGTGAAGGACAGGGAAGCCTGGCGTGCTGCAGTCCATGGGGTTGCAGAGTCGGACACGACTGAACACCAGCAACAAATGATAGGTGTCCTCAGAGGTGACTCATCCAGCTGAACCTCACACCGTGGTTCCATCCAACCTCTGAAAAAAGAGCTCTGGTGAAGGTCGAGATTAAAGATTGAAAACAAGACAGGGAGTTGGCATCAGAAGCTGCGAGTGTCTGTGACCTACCTTCTCCTCAGCTCTGCCGAGGGAAGGCTTCCTGTCTCAGGGAGTCCTGTCTGAGGGGGCTCGTGTGAACTCAAAGGAAGGTGACTTCACGAGAGTCCACGTGACACACCAGAGGCCGTCACTGTTTGTATTTTGGAGAAAAACAAAAGAAAAACGAAACCAAAATGCCTCAGCAGATTCCCATTAGGAAATAGCCCATCAGCTGCCGTTTGAGGGGTTTCTGGAAGGGGCTTGTCAGAAAGAACAGATCTGAGGACCCAGTGAAGTACATGCCGGGAGTTGGTGATGGACAGGGAGGCCTGGCGTGCTGCCGCCCATGAGGTTGCCAAGACTTGGACACGGCAGAACTGAACCGAGGCCCCTGCTCTGCAAGGTCTGCTGGTCCTGCTGCCTTGCTCCTTTCGGCCCGGTGTGTGTAGCAGGGCCAGTGGGAGTGTTGGGAAATGAGGACACCAGAGAGATTTGGGGCTTAAGGCAGAAGCACCTGCTTTGCTGGGCTGGGCACTAGGGTACAGAGCGGGGGCCTCTGGAGAGTGAGACCAGGGTGAGCACAGCCTCCTGACCTTCGTGCAGGCCCATCAGCCACCTGGGGGAGGGGCATGGGGACAGGGGCCAAGTCTGGAGAGCGGGGCTCCCTCTGGGCGTATCCAGGATGAGCCTCTGAGCCGAGGTCAGCAGGAGCCGCCGTATCCCTGCTCCACCCCTGACCTCTGTGTCCAGATGCTGCAGACACACGGGGGCGGCAGGGCGTTTAGGCCAGTTTCTGATTTCACAGAATGCCCTGTGGAAAACACTAGAATGTGTATATATTTTTTAAAGTGCTTTGATTTCAGGGTTCTGTGTATTAATAACGGTCATTTTCTTGTCTGGTCGATCTTAGAAACCAGGTCCAGAGAAGTCACCCCCAGCATTATCACAGTTTCCCCTTATTTCCTTGAGACTCTCGGGGTGTTCGCCTCTCCCGCTGAAATTCTACGCTCTGCTTTCACAGCAGAGATGATTCTGGCACCTCTGAGGCAGAACAGAGCTGGGAGGGCGGCAGCCCTGCTGTCAGCCTTGGTTGGCAGGAGAGCACTCTGCGGGGAGCACAGAGAGCTGCCCTGAGGGGTTGGCGGGGAGATGACAGCTCTCGGCCGAGTGAGGATGCTGGAAGATGGGGCACCAGCGGCCCGCCCCTGGCATCTCCCCAGGAGTCAGGGGACCAACAGCACCACCTCCAGGCAGGTGTTCTTCGAATCCCGAGCGTCTGTCGACGTGAACTCCTTCAGTGACCAGCCTCCTGATTTCCCAACAGCTGTAGCTTGGACGTCCCCGGTTCTCAGCCAGGGGAGAGGGGTGAGAAGCAGGGCAGGGGTGAAATTTTGGGGAGCCCTTCAATCTTGAAGGAGAGAACAAAGCAGGAGTGTTTTCAGAGCCCTTGGGACTGAGTCGCGGTGGCATCAGGCTCCGGCCCAGGTCAGGGCTGAGCCGCCTGCGCCAGGTCACCTGCAGGCGCCAGCACACGGCCTCCCGCCTCTAGTCCTGCCCCGGGAATCTAGACGGTTTCGTTGTTCCTTAAAAAAAAAAAAGACATAGAAACAATCCAAACTGGATTGAATAGAAGTGAGACAAGAATAATGAAGGCTCAGAACTGATAAAGCAGTTACAAGCAGTGCAATTACAGCTTGAAAAGATAGTTGGGAATTTGAAAAGAGACAGATGAGTCGATCTTCCCAGCCTGCTTGCTACCTCCCATGAATGTGTCTTTACAGAACCCGCCTGACTCTGACGCTGAGTTGGCGAAGGCCCGTTGGCCATGTCACCGTCCACATTTGCCTTCTGTCTTGTTTTCTGTCCAGAAGAAGGCAAGAACTCTAATCCTTCAGGAATTCTAGAAAAGAGCAGTATAAGCATAATGCATCTGGAAGAAAGGCTAACGTGACTAAGCCTCTGCAACTCCCATGGGCGTTTCAATGCCCTGCACGGTGGTAGCAGTAATGCTGGCTTCACCAAACATCAACACCTATTGGGGCAGACAGGAAGGGAAAGGCGAGATTTGGGATGAACGTTGGTAGAGCGTATTTGATGTGTCGGTGGTAATTATTTGCAAGGATCCACACGAGACAAGAAGCCCAGCTCCCATCGCCAGCAGCCACGGGTCCCTCCGGTTATCACACCATCTCTGAAGCGTTTGCCGCCATCTCTGTCGGACACAGAAGACAGCTTGCAGCTATTTTCTGCTCCTGTAGCAAAGTCAGCAGGAGCGCTCTTCCGAGTGCTGCCTCTCTGGGAATAAACTGATTGCTTAGTTCATGCTGACGTCGTCTAGAACCCCGGGCACACGCGGGCCCCTCTCCTGCTGTCTGAGAACAGTGCGTTGAGGGAGTACGCAGTCCCGCAGAGCAAACTGTTCACACCATGCAGGGCCTGGGCTCTGGCCCTGTGAACCACAGCCACCTGCAGCTTCCTGACCACCCGGGGGCAGGGCACTTCCCGCCAGCACAGTGACTCACAAGTGGTCTCACCAGGAAAAGGTGCCCACCTGGGCACGTACTGAGATGACTGCTGAATCACGAAGCAAAAGTGAAGTCGCTCAGTTGTGTCCTACTCTTTGTGACCCCATGGACTGCAGCCCTCCAGGCTCCTTTGTCCATGGGATTCTCCAGGCAGGATACTGGAGTGGGTGCCAATTCCTTCTCCGGGGATCTTCCTGACCCAGGGGTTGAACCTGGGCCTCCTGAATTGCAGGCAGATGCTTTACTGTCTGAGCCTCCAGGGAAGCCAAAGCCGCCCTCTCCATGTGGCTGACCGCACACAGTGGGGCTGGAGGAAGCTGTGGGGCCGAGTTAGGGTGTCCTTTGGGGCCTCCTGCGTCTGACCCCCTGGGAATGATGGTGCACCTTTGCCTGCGGAGGAGCCGACGATGCGCTGAGATAAGAGCCCTGCTTCTGGTGTACCTGACTGGTGTCATCTTCCATCTTCCTAAGACCGAGAAGTGGGCGGCAAGCCTGTTACTTTCCCGTGTCTCAGGGGGTGAAACTGAGGTATCAGAGATGATGTAATTTGCTAATTACAGCAGAGAACCGACCAAAAAGGGCATTTCGAGCCGAAGCTTTTTCTGCTGACTTATTTTCTCTTCCTAAATCTCGGAGGTTAAGGGGTGGGTTTTGGCTGATGGACTAAGGGCCTGGGGTCAGAGGCTGTGCTCCGTCCTCGCCTCTGGGTTTAAAGCAAGGTTACAGGTGCGTTGGGAACCGTGCCCCTTCTCCTTCCTGTGACCACACTGGGGTCAGAAACTTCGTCCCCACGGCCCCGTCTGTCCCCAGGGGCAGCGTGGAGCCCCCCCACCCTGCAGCGTCACCGGGCTTCTCTCCCTTTTTCTCTTTTTAAATTCTCTCTCCTTCTCCCTTCAGTTTGTGGCTGTCGTTCATTTGCTTATTCGGGTCCGACCCTCTGTGACCCCGTGGACCGCAGCGCGCCAGGCCTCCCTGTCCGTCACCATCTCCCAGAGCTTGCTCAAACTCCTGTCCATGGAGTCAGGGATGCCATCCAACCATCTCGCCCTCTGTCGTCCCCTTCTCCTCCTGCCCTCAGTCTATCCAGTGAGTCTGCCTTTAACATTACGTGGCCAAAATATTAGACCTTCCAAATCTCTTCAAACAAGGAAAATATAAACTTGTTTTTGTGTGTGTGTGCATGAAAACCATGGGGGAACTTGAGCCAGAGATGCTGCTGAAAGACGCACACCCTCTCTCTGCTTTTCTGGCTGACATCTCTGTCATGGGTGGGATGCATTACTGACTTAAAGAATCACAAAAGTTTCTTGTACTTTACTGATATCAAATGAATCATTTAAATAATCACAGTAAGAGAGGATATATGTATATATAGAGAGAATTTTCATCCTTGATAATGCTGTACATGTGTGGCTAAGGTTCCAAATATCAGAGAGAAAATCACGTAGCTTCTTATCCTTTGGATATTTTGAAGAAATAAAAAGTCAAACAAATCCCCCAAAATGCTTACTCTTGTAACACAGATGCAGCTGGGAACTGGGTGTGGAGACAGACTGCAATCCGTGTGAGTCATAAAAATCTCCAGGGAATCATTAAGACCATTTTTTTCTGAGATGTGGTACCAAAACAGCCCTCCGTGCCAAGTGAATGTTGAGTGAGCGCCTGGCTCCCTGAGTGAGCGCCTGGCTCCTTGAGTGAGCGCCTGGCTCCTTGCGGGAGGCTCCTCCTCCACAGCCCCTCTTCCGGCTCCCGGGAGGGAGTGTGGGGACGACCCCCCCACCCCTCGCCCGCCCCAGGGGCCCAGGCCCTCATCCAAATCTCTTCAAACAAGGAAAATATAAACTTGTTTTTGTGTGTGTGTGCATGAAAACCATGGGGGAACTTGAGCCAGAGATGCTGCTGAAAGACGCACACCCTCTCTCTGCTTTTCTGGCTGACATCTCTGTCATGGGTGGGATGCATTACTGACTTAAAGAATCACAAAAGTTTCTTGTACTTTACTGATATCAAATGAATCATTTAAATAATCACAGTAAGAGAGGATATATGTATATATAGAGAGAATTTTCCTCCTTGATAATGCTGTACATGTGTGGCTAAGGTTCCAAATATCAGAGAGAAAATCACGTAGCTTCTTATCCTTTGGATATTTTGAAGAAATAAAAAGTCAAACAAATCCCCCAAAATGCTTACTCTTGTAACACAGATGCAGCTGGGAACTGGGTGTGGAGACAGACTGCAATCCGTGTGAGTCATAAAAATCTCCAGGGAATCATTAAGACCATTTTTTTCTGAGATGTGGTACCAAAACAGCCCTCCGTGCCAAGTGAATGTTGAGTGAGCGCCTGGCTCCCTGAGTGAGCGCCTGGCTCCTTGAGTGAGCGCCTGGCTCCTTGCGGGAGGCTCCTCCTCCACAGCCCCTCTTCCGGCTCCCGGGAGGGAGTGTGGGGACGACCCCCCCACCCCTCGCCCGCCCCAGGGGCCCAGGCCCTCCCACCCTGAGTCAGGCCTCACCTTCCAGGTAGAATGAATGAACGGAGCGTCTAAGGCATGTAACATAAGCAGAGAAGACCAAAGGATTCTGAGTCTCCATTTGGAGATGCAGGCACACAGATGCCTGTTTTTACAACAGGATAAATACAAGAGGGTGCTTTCTAGCGTCCTCCTGGGAAGATGGGAGGTCTCAGGCCTACCGGGCGGGTGGGGCAGGGCCCTTCTGGCATCACAGCCCCCGGGGTGCTCACCCGGCCAGCCCCCGCCCCACTCCCGCCCCCTCCGCCATCTCGGTTATCTCAGCAGCGTCTGCTGAGCAATAGCTCTGCGCCTGGCGCCTGGCCCGCTCCAGTGATTCAGGGACTCACATGAGTGAGGCAGACGAGAATCTTTGCACCTTACGCTCAGTGTTCCTGCAAGTAAACAGCTAGCTAACGAGACCGTTCAGCGTGGCGGCGGGGGCTGTGGAGAACCGAAGCAGACGGACAGAGCGCCGGGGTGGGAGCACGGGTTAGGGAGGACCTCACCCAGCAGGTGGGGTTGAGGTTGGGAGATAAACGACAAAAGAGACCAGCCAATGATTCCAGGCCAGGTGGCCTGGGGCCGCCGGCGGACAGGGGCTGAGGGAGCAGGCGGTGCTGGGAGGGGACGCGGAGGCCCGCAGGTCTCCGGACTTTATTCCAGTTTCCTGGGACGGCACTGGTGACTCCTGAGCAGGAAAGTGGTGCGTGGGCATTGAGGTTTTTCAAGCACAGTCTCTCTGGTTGTTGGGTCAGGAAGCAGGGAGTTTGGGGGACAGAGTGAGGTCAGGGAGCCGGGTTAGGAGGCGGCAGGGGCCCCTCGAGAGGTGGTGGTGTCTGGGCGCAGGGCCCGCGGGTGGCACTGAGTTCCTGCTGAGCCTCCTCTCCTGGGCCTCGGGGAAAATTCCACGGATGCTGCGGCTTACACAACTGATGTTTAGTTTCGTGCAGTTCTTGGGGCTGGAAATCAGGTCAGGATATCAGCGGGCTGGTTCCTCTGGAGGGGGGGAGGGCGAATTACCCCAGGCCTCGGCCCCAGCCCCTGTGGCTGCCCCAGTCCTTGGGGTTCTGGGACTCATGGATGCATCTCAGGTCTCTGCATCCATCTTCACGTGGCCTCTCCCTGTGGGCATCTTGCCTGGCCGTCTTCTCCTGAGGACACCAATCATTTCAGATCTGGGCCCATCCTGATGACTCTTGTCCCAACTAATGACACCCGAAAAGACCCTGTTTCCACACGAGGGCACGTCTTGAGTCACTGGGGTTTGAGCTTCGACAGATCTCTGGGCGACAGGTTTCAACCCATAGCAAATACACTCGGGACACTCAGTTTCGTTGGTCCGCTGCGTCCAGGTCTCCAAGTCTTTGCCAGAAACCCTGCGTTTTCAGTCATGAGATAAACACACAAAATGCACGTGGACTGATTTCTGTAGCCGTCTCTGCTGCTCAGACCCTGGCCGGGCCGTGTGCTGAGTCCCCATCTACTGGGTTCTGCCTGCCGCACGCTTCCACGCAGGGGGCTCTGGGTCGCTTCTGAGACTTGGTGTCCAAGGGCACCAAAGCCCGCAAGACTTGGGCCAGCCTGACCTCGCACTGCTGGGGGCGCCTGGTTTGGGCGCAGAGAACACTCTGCTGTGGTTTTGTTTGTTTGGGAGAATTGATACCCACAGTGCAGAATATGCAGTGATATATTGATAAAAATGGTGCAGAAAGTTCCTTTAAACGTAACCACTGCATCCTAGCGGAATGAAAAATAGAGAATCAAGTGCGAGAACGCTGGGACTTAGCACTCAGACAGCTCAAGCAGACGGTTACGTTAGCTCCCGACTGCTGTGGTAACAGATGACCAGACTTGGTGGCTGAAGGCAGCGTGGATTTGCTTTGGTGCCGTTCTGGAGGTCAGGGCCCTACAGCCTGGGTGCGGGCAGGGCCGTGCTCCGTTTCCAGAATCCGCGTCCCTGCTTCTTCTAGCCTCTGCTCGTTGCGTACTCGCTCGGTTGTGTCCACCTCTTTGCGACCCCAAGGATGGCAAGACGCCGGGCCTCCCTGGCCTTCACTGTCTCCAGAGTTTGTTCAGACTCATGTCTATGGAGTCAGTGATGCCACCCCGCCATCTCTTCTAGCCTCTGGAGACAACTGAACTCCTTGGCATGTTGCCCCTCAGCAGCGGCATCACTCTCTCTCTGACCTGACCCTCCCACCACCTCCCAAGGGTCCAAGGACCCTTGCGATGGTATAAACCGTTCATATGATCCAAGGTACTCACCCCGTTTCGGGATCCTCGACTTAAACACATCTTCAGAGTCCCTTTTGCCTGGAAGGGCACACGTCGCAGCTCCCGGGCTGACCTCGTGGGAATCTTGGCCCCCTGGTGGCACCGCTGGACAGCTGGCCTGGTCTCCCCCGAATCTGAAACAGAGGTCTGTGGGTCTCCGTAAGGGACGTAGCAACGGATGTAATGCACATCTAGCTTGGGTCCTGATTTGAAGAAACTGACTCTAAAGCATATTTCTTGGGACAGTTAGGTGATTTTGAATGTGGACTAGGTAACAATTCTGTTATTTTTTTTTTTTTTTGGTTGATTTTTTTCTCACTGTTTTTTGCTAAAGTGTTTTTAGGTGGAGTGTGTAAACCATGCATGTCACTCAGATGTTCCAGTGCGCCTCTCTCAGGAATCAGCATGTTCCCTACGTGGACGCATCGCCCGTTGTGGCCGGCAGGCTGAGGCTTCCATCCTGCCTTCCCCAAGCCATTGACTCAGGAAGGTCAAAAGCGCTTCGTTTTATAAGTTAAAAGCTGCCCACTCTGCTCTCCAAGTGATTTTGCTTCCTTGAAAAAAATCAATCTAGCTAAATTGTACCCTCTGTGGGACAGGGCATTGATTTCTAGCTGTTAATTTTAACAAAGAGGGTTACCTGCTGACCTCATAGGAGGCGTTTTAAGACAGAGCTGCCCAGCCCATGAATCAGGCCTCCCGTGTTTACCGCGTAGGAAGCTGGAGTTTGTGACCTAGAGCCTTTGCCCGGGAGTTCTTGCTCTTGCAGATGCAGTGCTGGTTTGTGTGCCTCGAAAACAAAAGTAAAACCTAGCTCCTGATCTAATTGTGAAGTCGGACAGATTCTGCTTTTCGACCGTCATTTCTTACGTGCAAGCTTCATTTAATTCTGGATAAATAGATCCCTGGTAAAAGGCATGCAAGCCAAAATCAACAGTGAAGCGCTTGCACCTTCTCGTCCCGCCTAGGGTGCGGAAGAGCACAGAGAACATTGCCGACGATGAGGGAGAGCTAGGTGACCTGCAAAGTCCTGGCTCTCCTTGAACCCATCAGATGCAAGGCAGCCAGATGGACTTTACCTGAAGGATGACAAGCCCCTTCGAGGAGGGTGGGGGCATGATCTGCTTTCTGGGGGTCTCAGAATAGGTAGAAGATGCGGCCACGTGAAAATGGGTGAAAGCAAACAGCTGAGTGTGGGCTCACGCGCCAGCCTGAGGTCCAGGTGCTCACTCTGCACACGCGTCCTCCCCAGGGCCCTCACTGGAGGCGTGTGAGGGTCTGGGCGTCCACTCTGTGCTCATGTCCTCCCCAGGGGCTTCACTGGAGGGGTGTGAGGGTCAGGGCCTGCTTCAGGGAGCCCCTCAGTGCTCATAGCACAACCCCCCCACCGAGCTCCTGATGCAAGAGCCTCAGCCCCTGGGAGTGGGAAGGAAGTCCTCCTACACCCTGGCCCTGGCAGGACCTGCGTGTGGGAAAACACAGAAGCTGTAGCCAGCAGCTCTGTGAGAGGGTCTGGAGTTCCTCCCTGCTCCAACTTCAGTACACTGGCAAGAACAATTGGACACAGAAATTAAAATTATATATCATGCATCCCAGCCCTATAACACAGAGGGCTGAATCTCGCAAAATATATGCAGGGCTTGTATGTGCCCGCTGAGTCACTTCAGCAGCGTCCAGCTCTTTGCAGCCCTGTGGACTGTGCCCTGCCAGGCTCTTCTGTGCATGGGATTTCCCAGGCAAGGATACTGGAGCGGCTATTTCCTCCTTCAAGTGTTCTTCCTGACCCAGGGATCCAACCTGCATCCGTTAGGTCTCCTGTGTTGGCAGGCAGGTTCTTTGCTACTAGGTGTGGGAAGGCCCTGAGAACAGTATACCACTGTGGAGAGATTAAATAAGCCTAAAATCATGAGGGGGTATCCTATGTTCATGGACAAGAAGACTGTACTAAGGTGTTCATTTTCCAAAGTGATTTTGAGATTCAATGCAATACCAACTGAAATCCCAGGTTTTTCCTCTTTTAAATAAAGTTTATTTTTTAGAGCAGTTTTAGGATCACAGCAAAATTGAGCAGAAAGTACAGCGTCCCCAAATACTTCCTCCCCCACCCATATGCACAGCAACCCCCCATCAACACCCCCATCAGAGGGGGATGTTGTTACAATGAGAACCTACTTGGACACAATTACCCCCAAGTCCAGTTTGCATAGGGTTCACTTTTGGTGTGTATATTCTGTGGATTTGGAATGTAGTGTGAAATGTAAAATGAGATGCATTCATCCCTATATCACACAGAGTGTCTTCACTGCCCTGACAATCCTGTGTGCTCCGACTACCTGTCCCTCCCTCCCCGCTCACCGCCCCCCACCCCGACAACCACTGATTTTTTATTGTCTCCATCAGTTCAGTTCAGTTGCTCAGTTGTGTCCAATTCTTTGCAGCCCCATGAACCTCAGCACACCAGGCCTCCCTGTCCATCACCAGCTCCCAGAGTCCACCCAAACCCGTGTCCATTGAGGCAATGATGCCACCCAGCCATCTCATCCTCTGTTGTCCCCTTCTTCTCCCACCCTCAATCTTTCCAACATCAGAGTCTTTTCCAGTGAGTCAGCTCTTCGCATCAGGTGGCCAAAGTATTGGAGTTTCAGCTTCAACATCAGTCCTTCCATTGAATACCCAGGACTGGTCTCCTTTAGGATGGACTGGTCGGATCTCCTTGCAGTCCAAGGGACTCTCAAGAGTCTTTTCCAGCACCACAGTTCAAAAGCATCAATTCTTCCGCACTCAGCTTTCTTTATAGTCCAACTCTCACATCCATACAGGACTACTGGAAAAACCATAGCCTTGACTAGACAGACCTTTGTTGGCAAAGTAATGTCTCTGCTTTTCTATGCTCTGCTTTTTACTGTGCTCTCTAGGTTGGTCATAACTTTCCTTCCCGGGGGTAAGTCTCCATAGTGTTCCCTTTTCCAGAATGCCGTGTAGTTGGAGTCACACAGTACGCGACCTTTCCAGGTTGGCCTGTTTCACTGAGTAATACATATGCAAGCCTCCTCCACGCCTTTGCATGACTTGATGCTTTGTTTTTGGTGCTGAATAACATTCCATTGTCTGGATGGGCTGCGGTTCACTCACCCATTCACCTACTGAAGGACACCTTGGATGCTTCCAAATTCTGGCCATTATGAATAAGACTGCCATAAACATGGTGTGTGGTGTTTGTGTGGATCTGAGTTTTCAACTGGGCTTCCCTGGTGGTTCAGCGACAAAGAATCCACCTGCCAATGCAGGAGATGTGGGTATGAACCTCGGTTCGAGAAGATCCCTTGGAGAAGGAAATGGCAGCCCACTCCAGTATTCCTGCCCGGAGAAGCCCATGGACGGAGGAGCCTGGCGGGCTATGGTCCACGGGGTCACAAAGAGTCAGATGTGATCGAGAGCACATACACTGTCTGTCCATCTGTCCATGTGTCTCTCCATCAGTCTATCCATCCATCTGTTATCTATCTGTGTATCTATTATTTATCTCTCCACTGTCTGTCCATCTGTCCATGTGTCTCTCCATCAGTCTATCCATCCATCTGTTATCTATCTGTGTATCTATTATTTATCTCTCCACTGTCTGTCCATCTGTCCATGTGTCTCTCCATCAGTCTATCCATCCATCTGTTATCTATCTGTGTATCTATTATTTATCTCTCCACTGTGTGTCTGTCCATCTGTCCATGTGTCTCTCCATCAGTCTATCCATCCATCTGTTATCTGTGTATCTATTATTTATCTCTCCACTGTCTGTCTGTCCATCTGTCCGTGTGTCTCTCCATCAGTCTATCCATCCATCTGTTATCTATCTGTGTATCTATTATTTGTCTCTCCACTCATTATCTATATATTGTCTTCATTTGTGTATCTATCTATTTACCTGTCCTTTTATCCATCCACCTATTTATCTATATATCCATCTATCATCTACCGAACCACTCACAGGTAATCACATAATTAGGAGGCTGTGTCTTTATGTGTATGTGTACATGGTGGAATACAATTTGCTTGAAATGTTTTATGTTGCAGTTGCCGTTCTCAGCTTTGGAGTTTCTCTCTGTGGCCGTTAGCTACTTGACTAGGCACGGGAAGAGTGAGCATCGCTGGGAGAGAGCAGAGAATGGGTGCTCTGAGGGGGCTCCCACCAGGAAGGATGGCGCTTCTTCCGTTGGAGGAACACTCCCGTCAGGAGGTGCAGAGAAGAGCAAGGGGGTCCCGTTCAGTTGATCCCTTTTCTTCTGTCAGTGGGCGGGGCAGTGGGGGGAAGGGGAGGCATCTGCACCTCATTAACCTGGAACCACCCTGCTCAGACGGAGGGGATGGGCAATGAAAGCAGACAGAGACACAGAAGATAAAGAGGCGCCAGCCCACGGGCGTGGAATTCAACCCTGAGCTTCCTGCAAAAGGCACTAGTTGCTTAGTTAGCTGTGGCCCCATGGACGACAGCCCACCAGGCTCCTCTGTCCAGAGGATTAGCCAGGCAAGAATATTGGAGGAGCCGGTTGCCATTACCTGCTCCAGGGGATCTTCCTGACCCAGGGACTGAAGCAAGGTCTCCTGCATTGCACGCAGATTCGTTACTGTCTGAGCCGCCAGGGAAGCCCAGGCTTCCTGGAGGTTGAGGCAAAAAGGGAGACGTGATCAGTGATGCAATTCACAGCATCTACACATCAAAACACAGACGTGAGCAAGAACACAGCCTTGCCCAGAGCCATGGCTGAGGGTAACTCTTCCTTCTCACGGCCATCAAGGGTGTCCTGCATAAGATAGCGGAGGTCACGCCCAGAGATAAACCCCTAGAATGAAGATAGTGTTGAAGTCTCTATATATCTTTCCCGCAGTATCTGTAGATATAATCTGAGAACATAGAGACAAACAGAGGTCACTGAACAGTTTCACGGGGGCAGGCCTGTGGTATTAATAATGCCAACAGAATTCAGGGGCAACTTCATATCCTGTGGAACAGTGCGTGGGTGGAACGCGTTTCCGGCCATCTCTGAGGAATGCGATTTTCCCCGCTAAGCTTCTGTGAGAGCCAATCAGAGAGGAGCGGGACTTACCCGCTAAGCTGCTGTGAGCCAATCAGAGTTCCGTGCGTGCAGGAGGGTGGCAGAGTCCTCGCTGAGTCGCGCACACCCGACTCGAATCCTTGACCTTCCTTTCTGAGGGCGTGGGCTCAGCTTCTCCACAGTGCTAGCGCCCAGGACACAGTAACCACACCAGTATAAATTCTATTTGTCTTTATGGAATGTTATAGTATAATATTATACGGACCGAGCATTCTGAGTGTATCGGAGCTGTGGCGACTGTCAACAGGTGCTTGACAAAAACTAGTTTTCTGTTCCTGCAGATCAGACAGAAACCCTCCCATCAGGTTCTAGATCACAAAGATAAATACATATTGACGTGGAGTTGATTTGGAGCAAACGAGAAAAATGGGCTGCGCTCCACTTTTTCCAGCCACTTAATAGCATTTACATCTGTTTTCCTCATTAAAACTTAAAATACCCAGCAACCTGGAACATTTGCCAAAGAGAGCATCTATTTATGTCCAAAGTGTTACTTAATGACTCATTGTTGTATTTGCCTTGATTCATTCTTTCAGGTTAATTTAATTCTGTTTTCTTTGTTTTCTACTCA
>SJYC01071963.1:0-19728 GCA_006408675.1 Madoqua kirkii
TTTCACTTTCATGCATTGGAGAGGGAAATGGCAACACACTCCAATGTTCTTGCCTGGAGAATCCCAGGGTATGGGAAGCCTGGTGGGCTGTCATCTATGGGGTCACACAGAGTCGGACACAACTGAAGTGACTTAGCAGTAGCAGTAGCAAGATGTATATGTCAGTCCTAATCACTTAATTTATCCCTCTGGAAACTGTAAGTTTGTTTTCTCCATCTGTTATGACTCAATTTCTGTTTTGTAGATAAATTCATTTGTACCTCTTTTTTAGATTACATGTATAAGGGATCTCATATGATATTTGTCTTTCTCTGACTTACTTCACTTAATATGACAATCTCTAGGTCAATCCATAGTGCTGCAAATGGCATTATTTTGTTCTTTTTCATAGTTGAGTAATATTCCATTGTGTATATATCACATCTTCTTTATACATTTTTCTGTTGGCAAACACTTAGGAGGCTACCATGTTCTGACTACTGTAAATAGTACTTCAATGAACATTAGGATGCATATAGCTTTTCACATTATGATTTTCTCTGGATATATACCCAGGAGCAGAACTGCTGATCATATGGTAGCACTTTTTTATTTTTTTTTTAAGAAGACTCTATACTGTTCTCCATAGTGGCTATGTGTGTGTGCTTAGTCATGTTCAGTTCTTTGCAAACTTTTCAAAGGCTGTAGCCCAGTAGACTCCTCTGTCCATGGGATTTCCCAGGCAACACTACTAGAGTAGGTTGCCATTTCCTTCTCTCAGGGATCTTCCAGACCCAGGGATCAAACC
This sequence comes from Madoqua kirkii, assembly GCA_006408675.1. NCBI lineage: Eukaryota > Metazoa > Chordata > Mammalia > Artiodactyla > Bovidae > Madoqua > Madoqua kirkii. Next base: position 788 of record SJYC01071963.1, read on the forward strand.
CATGTCTCTCGAGTCTCCTGCATTGGTGGGTAGGTTCTTTACCACTAGTACCACTTGGGAAGCTAAACCAATTGGTAGAGTGGCTATACCAATTTACATTCCCTTCTTCCACATGGTCTCCAGTGTCTGCTGTTTGTAGGTATTTTGATGATGGCCATTCTGACCAGTGCCAGGTGACACACCACTGGAGTTTTGATTTTCATTTCTGTATTAATTAGTGATGTTGAGCATTTTTTCATGTGTTTGTTGTCTATCTGTATGTCTGCTTTAGAGGAATGTCTATTTAGAGCTTCTGCCCATTTTTGATTGGGCTGTACATTGTTTTTTTTATATATTGAACTTCATGAGCTGTTCGTGTCTTGGAGATTAGTCTTTTGTCAGTGTCTCAGTTGCAAACAATTTCTCCTGTTCTGAAGGCTGTCTTTTCATCATGTTTATAGTTTCCTTTGCTGTACAAAAGCATTTAAGTTTAATTAGGTATTTGTTTATTTTTGTTTTTATCTCCATTACTCTAAGATGAGGATCAAAAGAGATCTTGCTGCAATTTATGTCAGAGTGTTCTGCCTATATTTTCTTCTAAGAATTTTGTAGTATCCAGCCTTATATTTATATTTTTATCCATTTTGAGTTTATTTTTGTGTATGGTGTTAAGGAATGCTCTGATTACATTCATTTTCATGTAACTGTCTTTACCCATCATCACTTATTGAAGGAACCATCTTTTCTCCATTGTATATTCTTGCCTACTTAGTCATAGAATTGTGGTGCTGGAGGAGACTCTTGAGAGTCCCTTGGAATGCAAGGGATCAAACCAGCCCAGAATATTCACTGGAAGGACTGATACTGAAGATGAAGCTCCAATACTTTGGCCACTTGATATGAAGAGCTGACTCATTGGGAAAGACCCTCATGCCTGGAAAGATTGAAAGCAGGAGGAGAAGTGGACAGTAGTTGAGATGGTTAGATAGCATCACCAACTCAATGGACATGAGTTTGAACAAACTCCGGGAAATAGTGAATGACAAGGAAGCCTGGCATACTACAGTCCATGACATAGCAAAGAGTGGAACACAACTTAGTGACTGAAGAACTAAGCAACAACAAAAGATAGGTGCATAGATTTATTCTATCGTGTTCCATTGATCTATATTTCTGTTTTATGCCAGTACCATACATACTGTGTTGGTAACTGTGGTTTTGTAGTTCAGTCTGAAGTCAGGGAGCCTGAATCTTCCAGCTCCATTTTTCTTTCTTAAGATTGCATTGTCTATTCATGGTCTTCTGTGTTTTCATACAAGCTGTAAAAATTTTGTGCTAATTCTGTGAAAAGTGTCATTGGTAGTTTGATAGGAATTGTATGGAATCTGTAGTTTGCTTTGGGTAGTATAGCCATTTTGACAATAACGACTCTTCCAATACCAAGAACATGGTGTATCTTCCTGTTTATGATTTTTTATTTCTTTCATCTGCGTTTTATAGTTTTCAGAGTATCTCTTCAGATAGGTTTATTCCTAGGTATTTTATTCTTTTTGTTGCAGTGAGAAATGGGGTTGTTTCTTTAATTTCTTTTTCTGATATTTTGTTTTTAGTGTATGGGAATGAAAAAAATTTCTATGTATTAATGTTATATCCCAAAATTTATCAGATTCATTGATTAGCTCTAGTCATTTTCTGGTAACATCTTTAGGATTTTTTTTTTTTAATGTATAGTACCATGCCATCCAAAAACAGTAGCAGTTTTACTTCTTCTTTTCCAGTTTGGATTTCTTTTATTTCTTTTATCCTCTGATTGCCATGGGTAAGGCTTCCAAAACTATGTTTAATAATGTGGCCAGAGTGAACATGCTTGTCTTGTTCCTGATCTTAGGGGAAATGTTTTTAACTTTTTCACCATTAAGAATGATGTTTGCTGTGGATGTGTCATATATGGCTTTTATTATGTTTATGTAGTTTCCCTCCATGCCCACTTTCTAGAGAGTTTTTATCAGAAAAGGGTGTGAAATTCTGTCGAAACAATTTTCTGCATCTATTGAGATGACCTTTTTTTTTTCTTCAGTTTCTTAAAGTGATGTATCACACTGATTGATTTGTAGATACTGGAAAATCCTTGCATCTCTGAGATAAACCACATTTGATCATGATGTGTGACCATCTAATGTGTTGTTGGCTTCAGTTTGCTAGAATTTTGTTAGAGTTTTTGCATTTATGTTCCTCATTAGACTGGACGATAGTTTTCTCTTTTGTGATGTATCTACCTGGCTTTTGTATTAGAGAGACAGTAGCATGAGCTTGGGAGTGCTCCTTTCTCTGAATTTTCAGAAGGTTAGATGTTGACTTCCCTAAATGTTTACTAGAAACTGCCTGTGAAGCCATCTGGTCCTGGACAATTTTTTGTTTGTTTGTTGGAAGGTTTTTTTACCATAGTTTAGTTTCAGTACTAGTAATTGGTCTGTTCATATTTCCCATTTCTTCCTGGTTCAGTCTTGGAAGATTGTACCTTTCCAAGAATTTGCCCATTTCTTAAAGGTTGTCCATTTTATTGGTGTACAGTTGCTTGTAGTAGTCTGTTTGATCCTTTGTATTTTTGTGGTATCCATTTTAACTTCCTCTTGTCCATTTTTAATTTTATTGATTTGAGTCCTCACTTTTTTTCTCAATGAGTTTGGTTAAAGAGTTGTCGTTTTTTTATCTTATCTTTTTTTTTATCTTCTCAAAGAACCAGCTTTGAATTTCACTGACCTTGCTATTGTCTTTTCGTTTTTATTTCATTTGTTTCTGCTCTGATCTTTATAAATTCTTTCCTTCTACTAAATTTGAGATTTTTTTTTTTTTTTTTTTTCTCTTCTTTATCTCAAAGAACCAGCTTTGAATTTCACTGACCTTGCTATTGTCTTTTCGTTTTTATTTCATTTGTTTCTGCTCTGATCTTTATAAATTCTTTCCTTCTACTAAATTTGAGATTTTTTTTTTTTTTTTGCTCTTCTTTCTCCAGTTGCTTTAGCTGTAAGGTTAAGTTGTTTATTTGAGATTTTTCTTGTTCCTTGAGGTAGGATTATATCACTATAATCTTCTCTCTTAAAGCTGCTTTTGCTGATTTCCATAGGTTTTGTCACAAAGAGTTGGACACGACTGAGTGAACTAAATTGACAGGTTTGGGATCATCATGTTTTTTGTTGTCATTTTCCTCTAGGTGTTTTTTAATTTCCTCTTTGATTTCTTCAGTGATCCATTGGTTATTTAGTAGCAAATTATTTAACCCATATGTTTGTACTTTTTACAGTGTATTTCTCCTTGGATTTATCCTATATGGGACTCTGCAATTCCTGGACTTGGGTGACTATTTCCTTATCCAAGTTAGGAAATGTTTTGACTATAATCGTTTCAAATGCTTTCTCAGGCCCTTTCTCTTCTGGGACCCCTATAATTGGAATGTTTGTGCATTTAGTGTTATCCCAGAGGTCTCTGAGATGTTCATTTATTTTCACACCTTGTTTTTATTCTGTTCCACAGCAGTGTTTTTCACCATTCCGTCTTCTAGCTTACTTATCCATTCTTCTGCTATTATTCTGCTATGGATTCTTTCTAGTGCATTTTTTCACTCCAGTTGTTGTATTATTCACCTCTGTTTGTTCTTTAGTTCTTCTAGGTCTTTGTTAAGCATTTCTTATCTTCTAGATCTATGCCTCCATTCTTTTTTCAACATATTAGATCATCTTTTGTATCATTGCTATGAATTCTTTTTCAGGGAGATTGCTGGTCTCCTCTTCATTTAATTGTTCTTGTACTTTTATCTTGCTCCTTCATCTGCAACATATTTCTTTGTTATCTCATTTTGTCTAACTTCTTGTGTTTGTGGTCTTCTTTCTGCAGGCTGCAGAACCTTAGTTCTTGCTTCTGAAGTCTGCTACCTGTGGGTGAGGTGCTCTAGGAGCCAAGACGGTGATTAGGGGTGAGTGGGCCACACGTGGCAGGCTTCCACCAGGATCCTCTGCCCATGGAATTCTCCAGGAAAGAACACTGAAGTGGTTGCCATGCCCTCCTCCAGGGGATCTTCCCGACCCAGGGATTGAACTCACATTTTCTGCAGTTCCTGCATTGCAGGCAGATTCTTTTACCACTGAGCCACTGGGGAAACCCCGTAGAATCACCTAATTTGTTTCCTTTTTCAGCTAAGTTTTTATAAGAGACAAACATTTTCCACCTCTATTTCCCTCCTCTTCAGCTCCTTGGATCTGAGATCTGACTGAATTACTCCACAACAACGGTTGTAGTAATGGTCACTCATGGTTTCCAATGGATTGATACCAGCAGTTCCCATAAACAATGGACACTTGCAACACTTCACACTCCTAACTACCCTTGCTGTCTTTGCCTGTTCTTCTTGATCTACTTTCTCTCTTTTTTCTGTTATTCTTCTTTCTAGCGTTTCTCTTCATACTTTAACACCCCAAATTTTATTTTCAAAATTTGTGTCAATATCTTCTAAACTGTTGTCCATACCCTGATTGGATGTGAAAATCAATCAAAAAGACTTGCAGGAGACTGGCAAATTTCTGACTGAGTTAATGGCTGATGCCACCACCTAAATCATACAATATGGTTTAAGCAAAGTATTAATATGAACAAGAGGGGAATTGCGTGGAAGAGGAAGAAGAAAAGAAACCTGATAGTAAAAAGATTGAAATGTGCAGATATACATCATCTCTGAATTTTTTTTTCTCCTCTAAAATCCAAGTATTCAGACCCATTCTTGAATGAGATGCAAATTATGGATCAATATTACTTCAGTTCAGTTCAGTTCAGTTGCTCAGTTGTGTCTGACTCTCTGCAACCCCATGAATCACAGCACACAAGGCCTCCCTGTCCATCACCATCTCCAGGAGTTCACTCAGACTCACGTTCATTGAATACGTGATGCCATCCAGCCATCTCATCCTCGGTCGTCCCCTTCTCCTCCTGCCCCCAATCCTTCCCAGCATCAGAGTCTTTTCCAATGAGTCAGCTCTTCGCATGAGGTGGTCAAAGTACTGGAGTTTCAACTTTAGCATCATTCCTTCCAAAGAAATCCCAGGGCTGATCTCTTTTAGAATGGACTGGTTGGATCTCCTTGCAGTCCAACGAACTCTCAAGAGTCTTCTCCAACACCACAGTTCAAAAGCATCAATTCTTCGGTGCTTAGCCTTCTTCACAGTCCAACTTTCACATTCATACATAACCACAGGAAAAACCATAGCCCTGACTAGACAGACCTTTGTTGGCAAAGAAATGTCTCTGCTTTTGAATATACTATCTAGGTTGGTCATAACTTTTCTTCCAAGGAGTAAGGGTCTTTTAATTTCATGGCTGCAGTCACCATCTGCAGTGATTTTGGAGCCCCCCAAAAATAAAGTCTGACACTGTTTTCACTGTTTCCCCATCTATTTCCCATGAAATGATGGGACCAGATGCCATGATCTTTGTTTTCTGAATGTTGAGCTGTAAGCCAACTTCCTCGCTCTCCTCTTTCACTTTCATCAAGAGGCTTTTTAGCTCCTCTTCACTTTCTGCCATAAAGGTGGTGTCATCTGCATATCTGAGGTTATTGACATTTCTCCCAGCAATCTTGATTCCAGCTTGTGCTTCTTCCAGTCCAGCATTTCTCATGATGTACTCTGCATATAAGTTAAATAAGCAGGGTGACAACATACAGTCTTGATGTACTCCTTTTCCTATTTGGAACCAGGCTGTTGTTCCATGTCCAGTTCTAACTCTTGCTTCCTGACCTGCATACAGATTTCTCAAGAGGCAGGTCAGGTGGTCTGGTATTCCCATCTCCTTCAGAATTTTCCACAATTTATTGTGATCCACACAGTCAAAGGCTTTGGCATAGTCAATAAAGCAGAAATAGATGTTTTTCTGGAACTCCCTTGCTTTTTCCATGATCCAGCGGATGTTGGAAATTTGATCTCTGGTTCCTCTGCCTTTTCTAAAACCAGCTTGAACATCAGGAAGTTCATGGCTCATGTATTGCTGAAGCCTGGCTTGGAGAATTTTGAGCATTACTTTACTAGCATGTGAGATGAGTGCAATTGTGCAGTAGTTGGAGCATTCTTTGGCATTGTTTTTCTTTGGGATTGGAATGAAAACTGACCTTTTCCAGTCCTGTGGCCACTGCTGAGTTTTCCAAATTTTCTGGCATATTGAGTGCAGCACTTTCACAGCATCATCTTTCAGAATCAATATAAGGGAGAACATAATTACAGAAACATAGGTAAGCTGTAGAGCCGTTTTCTAGAACTGCTGTGGACTAAGGAACTTCACAAGTCCCTTCAATATTTAGATGCTATGATTCTATGGATATAATTACTGTATTAAATATAGGATCAAAGACAAAGAACTCAAGGCAGACCCACAACAAATCAAAGAATGAATCACAGTAAGAACATATTTTTTTCCTTGCCCTGTGGAACTATGAATTCATTGCCTAAATTATATAAAACTCATTATGAAAGACATTCCATACACAACCCAAAGAATTTCTTCTTGACTGACATTTTAGCAAGCAGTGAACAGTCTTCTGAATGTTTCTGCTTTCCACCTTGTGATAAACGTCTTCATTTATTCACCTCGGCACCTTCTGTTGTTTCCATCTGAGTAAAATCCATTTCAGGGCTAAAGCTGGCAACCAACACTTGACCAGTGGCTTGTGACAGTGACATCTGATAAGTGGCTGGAATAATCCCTGACGTTGCTAGGCAGTTTTCTCATAATTTGGCATGGGCATTGTCACTCGGAGCCTATGAGAGAAGTGCTTGTTACCACACCACTTTAACTGCCCTTTGAAGGAGCGCTGTTGACCCATTCACTATTGTTATCTTCTCTGAATAGGTGCAAGCTATCTTTGACTTTTCAACTAGACAGCGACTAGGGCATAAGCCACAGTATCCTAGAGAGCTTCTGACTTTGGGACATGTCAGTTTTAAATATCTGGCTTGAAATAAATGAGCCAATAGGTGAGGATCTAGGGTTGCTGAAAACCAACCACAGTAAACAGAAAGAAAAAAGAATGAGGTGGAGAAGGACAGGAAGTAGGAGTGAGGAAAAAGGAGCACTTATTAAATGCCTGTTGTGTACAAAGAGCCAAGAGGATCCTTTTATTCATAGTATCTAACCTCATGAGGAGCATACTTATTGTCTCATGATTTCAGATGGGGAAACTGAAGCTTAGAGGCTACCCTGCCTGAGTATGCACAGTTACTGAGCACCTGCCTCTGCCACACTGGATTCAGACTGAGAAAGTGTGGAAAAGGTGAGATTTGGGTAAGGGTTTACAGAAGTTGAGAAAAATACTACAAGGCCTTGCATTCTTAATGTTTGAAACTTGTGCAACTGTTTTTTAAGTTAACAAATAAAACCCTTATAGCACCAAAATGAGGGAAAGTATTGCCCCAAATTCCTGCTATATGGAACAGAAGAGTTTTCGTGTATAGCAAGACAAATTAGTCAACCAGTTCTGCAACTATAACTCTTCTGGAATGTCTTTTAGTGTTTAAGAAAAAAATAGACTTAGATACTGTCATCACCAAGAGATATATTACAGTACTTTGGAATTACTGTATAAACTGCATAAACAGCACAAAACACTAGCAAATGTTACAAATACCTAAAATTTTAAGGATATTTCATTTTGAAGTTATTGATCTGCAGTACCATTCTGTTCAGATAGAATGAATGTATCTAAACATATCAGAGCTGCCTGCTAAAGAAGAGAAGCAAGTGAATGTCAGGAGCTAGGTGACTTCTGTCTCCGTTATCATTTTGACCTTTGATTATAAACATGGCCACTGTGATCTTAGACCTTTACAATCGTGTAGCTCTTGACAGTCACATAGCACTTGACAGGCACAAAGTTCTTTTTCATATCATCTCATTAAATTCTAATAACCCCCCTAAATTGCTTTTGTTTCTTTGAGAATCTCCAAAAATTAATGGACATGCCCCAAGTCACATCTATGATAGGTATCAGAGCAAGGATTCCAACCTAAGTTCTCTGCTTCCACTAACTTATTATGCTTATAACCATGTTTGTGATAGTTCACAACATATTTATTCTCTGATGATAAGACCACTTACAGAAGCATTTTTACATGATTTCAGTAAAGTTAAACTTAATCACATGTTAAAGGTGATGGCAGATATTTCAATTCAAAGTGAACTGTATTAGCTATTTTACGACTTGACATTTTAGAGCTTGTCAAAAACACTCAGGCATAAAGGCAAATACTAACTTCTCCCTGAACTTGCCTGGTGAATGTCTAGGGTAGGGAAGGAATGTTAGAATGCAGAACATTATGTATCTGTAATCTGATAAGCAGCTTGATAACCAGAAGCGGAATCCAAAAAGTTCATCTTGAATTGCACTCTAGGCTGTGATGTGTCTCTCCACATATCCGTGTATGTGTACGCAAATACGAAGTATGTAGATACATGTATATTTATATCTATACACATATGTATTTATATATATATAGTAATATGTAAATATAGATGCCACTTCCTAAATACCAAAACATGCAGTCTGCATGAGTCTGTTACTACGAAGAGTGTGAGGATTGTGACAGACCGCCTGGTGAAATGTTATCCGTGTTATTCACAAGACAAAAATTAGCATCACTCCCTCACTGAGCTTATTAAAAAAAATAGGAGAATGAAATGAACTAAAACTTCCCATTGAAAATCAAGCAACATATAGCTTGGTTTCCTTCTGAAAGATTCTCTTTGTTCTGACACAACACAGAAATCATTTAAATCACTCAAATTGCTCTTTGTGGGTTGTGTCTGGAGACACATTTGGGTGTAGGTGTCTCTGCTGCAGAAAAGTTCGCTTGGCACCCACCTTTTCAGCTGGGCCCTCTCTCTGAGTCTGACCTTCACTGACATTCAAGCAGAAAGCCCATCCCTGGCCTCCTGTTGTAAGAACTAGGGCAGGGTTCCAAGAAGAACAGGGTTGGAAAAACCCTGTCGTGTTCCACCCTCGTCCTTCAGGGCCTTTAAAATATTTCTGGGCTTTCTCTTTGAGCATTTCCTTCTAACTGCCCACCTCCGACTCTGGAGAATTTAGAGAACTGGTTACTGGAGCGCTTTGTTTACACAGAGAGTTTTATGGGGTCGCACAGAGTCGGACACAACTGAAGCAACTTAGCAGCAGCAGCAGCAGCAGTGGTAATATACGGAGAAGGCAATGGCACCCCACTTCAGTACTCTTGCCTGGAAAATCCCATGGATGGAGGAGCCTGGTAGGCTGCAGTCCATGGGGTCGCTAAGAGTTGAACATGACTAAGCGACTTCACTTTCACTTTTCACTTTCTTGCATTGGAGAAGGAAATGGCAACCCACTCCAGTGTTCTTGCCTGAAGAATCCCAGGGATGGAGGAGCCTGGCAGGCTGCCATCTATGGGGTCGCACAGTCGGACATGACTAAAGTGACTTAGCAGCAGCAGCAGTGGTAACATATCCCTGAAGCATGTCAATCAATTACTGACAGAAGAGGAGGAAAGCTCTTGCCTGAGTTGGGACAGAATCAGAAGTATACTTTATACTGTCTATCTTCCTTGCAGGATCAGACTGAGACTAGGACTTTGCCTGGAGTCACACCCTTATTCAACTTCCTCCCCTTTCCTTTCAGTGTGTCCTGGAGCACATTCTTAGTAAGTTACTGGCATGGGGTCTGCTGTTGGGGAACCCAATCACAGAGGACACCGTGGACCTTCCTTTCCTGTTTCCCTCCTCTCCTCCTTCTCCTTTTCCTCTGCTTTTTCTTCTTCTCCTCTTTTATCTTGTAGTTTCTCACCTGAATTCTTTTGAAAGATAAATTTATGGCATATAAAGCAATAAAGTAGTGAGAGCTAAGATTTATGGAACACTCACTATCAAATATTGTTCTAAGTGACTTGCATGTATTAATCCTCAAACCAACCCCAGATAGAGATACAGGTATTATTATTATTATCTTCACTTTACAGGAAAGGAAATGGAGGCTTTCTTGTAAATTGAGGCAGAGAGATTAAGTAATTTGTTTCAGGTTATACAGTGGGGATTTGAAGGCAGGGATTCTGGCTTAAGAGTCCATGCTTTTTCCAGTTCATCACACTTCAGAAACTTGTAAGTTTGGAAAACGCTTAAGCATAACTTTTGTCAAATGTCAAATCACTCCTCTACTAAAATCTTCTTTCTGATGAGTTGGAAATTGTGCATTAATACTTTTTATATTGTTGCCAAATAGTAAACAGGATTCGGTTTCCAAATTGTTCAAAGATATTCCCAACACCGTTGAAATGATGAGCACATTGCCATCCCTCCATACTGCCTGATAGCTAGTTACATGGAAATGGAGGTGTAGCTGAATCATTTGTAAAGATTAATTCAGTAGAGCTATTTTTTTCTTTTTCTTGTAAGTTTGAGAGAAATTCCACACCAACTCACTATGATTAAGAATTTTGGATACATCATGAAAAGGTACTGCTTTACTATTTCTGTAGAAATGAAGACCAGGGCAAACAATTTCATTCATGTCTTGTGAATCTATGTTAATGAAATCTGGAATCAAATTAATCTGATTTAGTTAACATGAAATAAACATGAGGCTGTAGCAGATTCAGGAATAGCATTTCAGAGGCATGTGATTCCCATGGAAAGCTGTCTGGTGAAAGCCTGTCCTCAGACACCGTGGTGCCTGGGTGTTGGCACCTGATCAGTCACATGGTGGCGAGGTTGAGGGGGGGAGTCCTGCCTGGTGTGTGACTCTGTGCAAGTTTCACAACTTTTCTTCCTTAGGTCCCTGTATAATGTAAAGCAATTTAGACAGGAAGCTCCCTGATCTTAATCAGGTCCATGAATATTTGGTTTTGTTAAAGCCTATGGGTTTGCTTTTGCTTGGATTTTGACTGGCAAGAAACACCAGGATTCCCAGTTTCACTTATTAAATGAATATCGGCTTGTGCTTTGGTAGATTCTGACACTACCTGCCCAGTATATACCCAGACAGTCCTTGTGAGCCACTGGTCTACTCATCAGCTGACATGTTCTGCTGGTATATTAAATAAAGAGGAAGTGACAATAACTCTTGGATTTTTGGCCAAGAACAACACACCTGCTGTACATCAGCTATTGCCACAGGCCACAAGGGTCTTGCAATTTCCAACCAAACTGCTGTGGGGGGCAGGATAGCAAGATGAGAGAAGGGTAAGAAGGCAATGGTGAATGTTACTGGACAAGGAAAGACAACTGGACCTGCCCGATGATGTGCAAAAGTGCCGCCAGTGCTCTCTTACATTTAAAGTTGGCTGTCTACCAGCCACTCACCTGTTAGCGTTAATTCATGGAGTGAAAAGGAATGGGGAGAAACAACATGGCCTCTCATTCCGTGAATAGGGAGAGTGAGAAATAAGGAGGAAATAACAATGACTCCTGAATTTTTGACCTGAGAGAATGGTTTATAATGGTGCTACTAATTTACTTGTAAAAAACTGAGGAAGAAACAAGATTAAATCTCAAAAGTTTCATTATAGACTTGCTCAGTTTGAGACACTTAGGAGACAAGGTTAAAGATATTAAGTAGGCATTCGGATACATGAGTCTGGTGCCCTAAGGACAGGTCTGCATGGAAACATAAATTTGAGGTTCCTTAGTGTTGTTTGATGTTTAAAACCATGGTCTTCAGGGAGATACATTCTGTACAGAGAGAACATAGATGGAGAAGTGGATAGGACCCGTGACTTGAGCCCTGGAGAAGTCCATCATTTCATGCACTAGAGGAGGATGAGGAAGAATCAGAAGAGTGTGCTGTCTCAGGGATCAAGAGAATATGTTTTAAATAATAAAGACTGTCAGATTAAAGTCAAAAGTGAGCTGCTAAGTCACCAAGTAACACCAGTGGAGAAGAGACTGTTAGATTTAATGAAATGAGGGTCAAAAAAGTGAGATATAACAGCAGAAACAACTGTTTGGGCTAGATTTTTTAATATCTGTAGGTCAATCAATGTGATATACCATATTAGCAAATTGAAGAATAAAAATCATATAACTATACCAATAGATATAGAAAAAGTCTTGGATAAAATTTAATGTTGATTTATGATAAAAAAATTCTCCAAAAAGTGGGCATAGAGGGAATATACCTCAACATAATAAATGTCATGTACGACAAACTCACAGCAAATATTATACTCAGTAGTATAAATCTAAAAAAATCCTCTAAAATAGGGAATAAGATAAGAATGCCCACTCTTGCCACTTTTCTTCAACATAGCATTAAAAGTCCTAAGCATAGCAATCAGAGAAGAAAAAGAAATAAATCCACATTAGAAAGGAAGAACTAAAACTGTCACTGTTTGCAGATGACATGATACCATACATCCGAAATCATAAAGATGCCACCAGAATACTGTGAGCTTATCAAGGAATTCGGTAAAGTTGCAGGATACAAAAACTAACATAAGAAATCTGTTGCATTGCTAAACACTGTGATTAGTTTCTCAGTTATGCAAAACTCTCTGCGACCCCATGGACTGTAGCCCACCAGGGCTTCTCCAGGGATTCTCCAGAAAAGAATACTGGAGTGGGTTGCTATGCCCTCCTGCAAGGGATCTTCCCAACCCAGGAACTGAACCCAGGTTTCCTGCATTGCAGGTGGATTCTTTACCATCTGAGCCACCAGGGAAGCCCTTTTATACACTAATAGTGAAATAACTATTATAAGGAGAAATTAAGGAAATAATCCCATTTACCACTACAGCAAAAAGTAAAATAAAATATCCAGGAATAAATCTACCTTAGGAAATGAAAGACCTGTAATCAGAAAACTGTAAGACACTGATGGAAGATACTGAAGAAGACACAAACAGATGAAAAGATACATCATGTTCTTAGATTGGAAGCATCAATATTGTTAAAATGAGCATAAACCCAAGAAGGCAATCTACATAATCAATGTAATCCCTATCAAAATGCCATAATTCCATAATCCCTATCAAAATGCCAATGGCCCATGCTTATTGCCACAAAGGGCATTATTTCATTCCTTTTTATGGATGTGTAATATAGTCCATGTCTTGGCTATTATAAATAGTGCTCCAATGAACACTGGAGTGCATGTATCTTTTCAAATTGTGGTTTTCTCTGGATATATGCCCCACAAGTGGGATTTCTGGATCAAATGGTAACTCTATTTTTAGGGTTTTTTTTTTTTTTTAAGAAATTTGAAGTAAGCCAGACAAAGACAAACGTAATATAATATTGCTTACATGTGAAATATAAAAAAATAATAAAAACTGAACTACTTACAAAACAGAAATGAACCCACCGACATAGAAAACAAAATTATTGTTACCAAAGGGGAAATGTGGGGTTAAGATAAACTAGGAGTTTAGGATTAACATATACACACTGTTGCTGTTGCTGCTGCTGCTGCTGCTGCTAAGTCGCTTCAGTCGTGTCTGACTCTGTGCGACCCCATAGACGGCAGTCCACCAGGCTCCCCCGTCCCTGGGATTCTCCAGGCAAGAACGCTGGAGTGGGTTGCCATTTCCTTCTCCAATGCATCAAAGTGAAAAGTGAAAGTGAATTTGTTCAGTCGTGTCCAACTCTTAGTGACCCCATGGACTGCAGCCTACCAGGCTCCTCCATCCATGGGATTTTCCAGGCAAGAGTACTGGAGTGGGTTGCTATTGCCTTCTCTGTATACACACTAGTATATATATATATACATACATATATATATATATATATATATGGGCTTCCCTGGTGGTGCAAAAGTTAAAGTGTCTGCCTGCAATGTGGGAAACCTGGGTTCAATCCCTGGGTCGGGAAGATCCCCTGGAGAAGGAAATGGCAACCCACTCCAGTTTTCTTGCCTGGAGAATCCCATGGACAGAGATCCCATATCATATATATATATGATAACCAACAAGGATTTATACCACAGAAAAGTACATTCAGTATTTTGTAATAATCTATAAGAGAAAAGAATCTGAAATGGATCAAAAGACTCTGTTAAAGCCTCTTACCTAATTCCATTGATTTCACTTCTCTCCTTCAAAGACCAGAAGTATAAAGCTCTGCCTTTTAGCCATTTCATATTTATTGCCATTTGGACCACAGCAGTTCTTTTCTGGATTATGATAGCTATTGACTTGATTTTCTTTTTCTTTCAAAAACATTCATATTTGAGAGCTATTGAAAGGGTTAGTTGCTCAGTTGCATCTGACTCTACATCGCCATGGACTATAGCCCACCAGGCTCCTCTGTCCATGGAATTCTCCAGGGAAGAATACTGGAGTGGGTTGCCATTCCCTTCTCCAGGGATGAAACCTGGGTCTTCTGCATTGTAGGCAGATTGTTTACCATCTGAGACACCAGGGAAGCCCATGAGAGCTATTAGAAATATATATTGTCTGCCCTACTCAGAGTCTTCAGAAGAGGCAAATTCACAGTAAAATCAAAACCAGTGATCAAGCAGTCAATCAGTGATCAGCCAGCCCAGCATCCTTAGCTGCACTTAGAACCTCTAACTTTGCTCCCATACCTGCTTTGGTCCATGATTGTTTCCAGAAGCTGTCTGGCTCCCAACTCTTTGGCTTTACTTCCTTTTTCTGGGGATGTCCTCAAGCTGATTCAGTATGCTAGGTTTCAAGCCTCATCATTACTTGGGTTGCAAGGACCTCTGGACTTTGCTGTTCCTGACTGCTTCTCCAACATCCTTCCTAATTCAGGTTTGCAGATCCTCTTAGTTTTTCTGTGTGAATAACAAATTTTTATTTTTAAACTTGAAGTTTATATACATTTTATTACTTTCCCTTATTTTATCTTATTGGAAAAATTCTAGTATGATTCTTGATTCATAATGAAAATAATAGGCATCATATTTTATTTTTTGACCTGAACATAGTTCTTTCTCCATCTTTAGTCAGTTAATGCTGTAGATTATACATACATGCATAAAGATCTCAGTGTGATTCACCTAAATTAAGATTTTTCATTTATTTTTTATTGTATTTTTTACTGTACTGGCTTTTGTTGCCTTGCCCGGGCTTTCTCTGGTTGTGCCAAGCTGGGCTCCCCTCCGCTGTGGTGTGCAGGCTTCTCCTAACCATGGCTTCTCTTGCTTCGGAGCACAGGCTTTCGGCACACAGTCTCAGTAGCTGTGCTGCGCAGGCTTAGAGCTCCAGGGCATGGAGAATCTCCCCAGACCAGGGGTCCACCCCTGTCCTCTGCATTGGTAGGCAGACTCTTACCCACTAACACCACCAGGGAAGTCCTGATTTTGCATTTATATTCAAGTTCTGACACCTACCAGCTGTTATCTTGGATGAGTTATGTAACCAACATATGTTCCAGTTTTCTCAGCTGGAAATTAGAGTCAAGAGTATAACTATACCTTCTTCACAAGATTGTCCCTAGTATTAATGAGTCAAGAGTATAACTATACCTTCTTCACAAGATTGCCCCTAGTATTAATGAGATAATGCTTAAAAAGTGCTTATAACATAGTCATGCTCAGTTTTAATGTAGATTTTAGTGAGGAATGGCAACTCACTCCAGTATTCTTGCCTGGAAAATTCCATGGACTGAGGAACCTGGCAGGCTACAGTTCATGTAGCCTCAAAGACTCTGACATGACTGAGCACACAAGATCTTCATCATTGTAGACGATGTTAGTTTATTAATGTCCTTCCTTGTATTGTCTGGATTTAGTATCAAGCTTATATAAACATCATAAAAAGATTTCTCAGCTTTTATTATGTACAAAAAAATTGTATAAGATACAGATTATTTATTCCTTCTAAGAAAACTCATCTGCAAAGTCATCTGAACTTTTCATGGTAGATTTTTTATTACTGATTCTTAGTATATTCAAATTTTTCAATACTTCTTGAGTTCTCTTTGGCAATTATTATTTTTCACAAAATTATCAGATCTCTTCAAGAAAATCAGAAATATCAAAGGAACATTTTATGCAAGGATGGCATGATAAAGGAAAGAAACAGTAAGTATCTAACAGAAGCAGAAGAGATTAAGAAGATGTGACAAGAATACATAAAACTATACAAGAAAGGTCTTAATTGCCCCGATAACCGCAATGACATAGTCACTCACCTAGAGCCAGATTTCCTGGAGTATGAAGTCAAATGGGCCTTAAGAACCATTATGATAAACAAAGCTAGTGGATGTGACTGAATTCCAGCTGAGCTATTTAAAATCTTAAAAGATGATGCTATTAAGATGCTGCATTCAGTATGTCAGCAAATTTGGAAAACTCAGCAGTGGACACAAGATAGAGAAAGGTCAGTTTTCATTCTAATCCTAAAGAAGGGCAGTGTCAAAGATGCTCAAACTACCAAACAACTGAGCTCATTTCACATGCTAGCAAGATAATGCTCAAAATCCTTCAAACTAGGCTTCACCTGTACATGGACTGAGAATTTCCAGATGCACAATCTGGATTTCGAAGAAGCAGAGGAAGCAGAGATCAAATTGCCAACATTCACTGAGTCAAGGAGAAAGCAAGTGAGTTCAGAAGAACATCTACTTCTGCCTCATTGACTATGCTAATATCTTTGACTGTGTGGGTCACAACAAACTGTGGGAAAATCTTGGAGATGGGAATACCAGACCACCTTACCTGTCTCCTGAGAAACCTGAGTGCAGGTCAAAAAGTAACAGTTGGAATCAGACATGGAACAAAGGACTGGTTCAAAATTAGGAAAGGAGTATGATAAGGCTATATATTGTCACCCTGCTTATTGAATTTGTAGGCAGAGTACATGACGCAAAATGCTGGGCTGAATGAATCCCAAACGGGAATCAAGATTACTGGGAGAAAAATCAACAACCTCAGCTATTCAGATGATCCCACCCTAATAGCGAGAAAGCAAAGAGGAACTGAAGATCCTCTTGATGAAGGTGAGAGAGGAGAGTCAAAAAGTTGGTTTAAAATTCAACATTCAAAAATCTAAAATCTAGGCATCTGATCCCATCACTTCATGACAAATAGATGGAGAAAAAAATGGAAACAGTGGCAAATGTTCTTTTCTTGGGCTCTAAAATCATTGTGGACAGTGACTGCATGTATGAAATTAAAGGACGTTTGTTCCTTGGAAACCCAGACAGCATATTAAAAAGCAGAGACATCACTTTGTCAATCAAAGTCTGTATAGTCAAAGCTATTGTTTTTCCAGTAGTCATGTGATGATATGAGAGTTGATCCATGAAGAAGCCCAGGCACTGAAGAACTGATGATTTTCTCACACTGGAGAACACTCTTGAGAGTCCCTTGGACAGCGAAGACATGCAACCAGTCTATCCTGAATGAAATTAGTCCTGAATATTCATTGGCAGGTCCATGCTGAAGCTGAAGCTCCAACAGTTGGCCACCTGATGGTAAGAGCCGCCTCATTGGAAAAGACCCTGATGCTGGGAAAGACTGAAGGCAGGAGGCGGTCCTAAGATGGCAGAGGAATAGGACGGGAGACCACTTTCCCCCATAAATTCATCAAAAGAACATTTAAACGCTGAGTAAATTCCACAAAACAACTTCTGAATGCAGGCAGAGGACATCAGGCACCCAGAAAAGCAGCCCATTGTCTTCAAAAAGAGGTAGGAAAAAATATAAAAGACAAAAAAAGAGACAAAAGAGGTAGGGATAGAGCTCCGTCCCAGGAAGGGAGTCTTAAAAAGAGAGAAGTTTCCAAACACCAGGAAACACTCTCACTGCCAAGTCTGTACGAGCCTTGGAAGCACAGAGGGTAGCATAACAGGGAGGAAAAATAAATAATTAAAACCCACAGATTATGAGCCCAACAGTAACTCCTCCAGCAAAGAAGCAGCACAGACGCCTGCATCCACGCTAGCAAGCAGGGGCTGGGCAGGGAGGGGCGGCTGCATCGCTTAGAGTAAGGATCTGGCCTAATGCCCCAAGGGAAATCTAAGTGAACTAACTTGGGCTAGCAAACCAGACTGTGGGATGGCTACAAGACCTAAGACACCATCAGGCCTGCGCACAGAACAAAGGACTGAACAGAAATAGCCGGCTGCAGACCATCCCCCTCCGGTGACAGGCAGCCAGAGCCGGAAGGGGTCAATCGCAGCCCCAGAGAGACATTATCTACCAAACTGCAGCAGGCTTCTTTGCTAACTAAGACTTCTTGGGATTCTGGACAGTCAGCATCCGTCTGAGAAGGTGCACCGGTGGTACACCCAGAAAACTAAGCTGCAGGGATGGGGGAGGTGACAAGTAATAGCGACCGTGCTAGCCAAACACCTGATCACCTGAGCTGCTTGGACCTGGGAAGGCATCAATCGCAGCCCCAGAGAGACATTATCTACCAAACTGCAGCAGGCTTCTTTGCTAACTAAGACTTCTTGGGATTCTGGACAGTCAGCATCCGTCTGAGAAGGTGCACCGGTGGTACACCCAGAAAACTAAGCTGCAGGGATGGGGGAGGTGACAAGTAATAGCGACCGTGCTAGCCAAACACCTGATCACCTGAGCTGCTTGGACCTGGGAAGGCACAAAACACAGGCCCAACCGAGTCTGCGCCTCTGAGGACTACCCGAGAGCCTGAACCTGAGCGGCTTAGACCTGGGAGGCGCATGCAGCTCAGGGCCGGCTTCAGACGGTTCCCAGCAGAGCAACCTGGAGCCTGAGCAGTGTGGGCAGGAAAGGCACACACGCTGTGAGTGGGGGGCAGGCCCAGCGTGGCTGAGGCACTGCGAACACACGCCAGTGTTATTTGTTTGCAGCATCCCTCCCTCCCCACAGCACAAGTGAACAAGGGAGCCTTAAAAAAAAAAGTGTCCACCACCTCCCCCTTGTGTCAGGGTGGAAATCAGACACTGAAGAGACCAGCAAACAGAAGAAGCTAAAACAGAGGGAACCGCCTTGGAAATGAAAGGTGCAATAGATT
>SJYC01071964.1:0-65680 GCA_006408675.1 Madoqua kirkii
GTATGTAGATGTCCAATTTTCCCAATATAAATTGTCAAAGATGCAATTCTTTGCCCATTGTGTAGTTCTTGGTACCCTTGTCAAAGGTCAGTTGACCATATTTACATGGATTTATTTATGGGTTCTCTATCCTGTTTCATGGGTCTATATGTCTGTTGTTATTATTATTTTAAAGAAATATTTATCTATTATATCAATTAAGAAGAAGAAAAATTGATGCAGTCGCTGTGGAAAATAGTATGGTTGTTTCTCAGAAAATGAAAGTGAAACTTCCATATGACCTGGCAATTCCATTCCTGGGTATATATCTGAATAAGAATAAAAGCACTAATTTGAAAAGGCACATGCACCTCAATGTTCATATCAGTATTATTTTCAATAGCCAAGACATAGGAGCAGCTCAAATGTCCATCAACAGAGAAATGGATAAAGAAGATATCACTCAGCCATGAAAAGAATGAAAATTTGCCATTTGCAGCAACATGAATGGACTTGGAGAGCATTATGCTAAGTAAAGTAAGTCAGATAGAGAAAGTCAGATATAGTGCTAGGGGATTAAAAGGTACAAACGATTATATATAAAATAAGCTACAAGGATATATTGTGTAGCACAGGGAATATAGCCAATATTGTATAATAACTATAAATAGAGGACAGCCTTTAAAAGTTGTGAATCACTATATATCTGTACATTGCACACCTGTAACTTATGCTGTACAGAATATTTTAGTTTTAAAAACGAATAAAAGTAAGATATTTTACTTTACCATCATTATTACACTCTTTTCCTTTCTTCGTGTAGGTACTAGTTTCTGACCTATATAATTTGCCTTCTCTCTGAAGAACTTCTTTTAACATTTCTTGCAAAGCAGATCTACAGGTGACAAATCTCCTTGACTTTTCTGTTGGTCTGAGAATGTTTTTATCTCTCCTTCCTTGTTGCAGAAAAATTTTGCTGCATATAGAATTCCATGTTAGTAGGTCTTTCTCTTTCAACACTTTAAATAGTTCATTGTATTTCTTCTTGCTTCCATGGTTTCTGAAGTAAAGTCTTTTATACGTTTTTTTTAATGGCTCAGTATGTGATATATATTTTTGAATACTCCATGTTCACTTGAAAATAGAGTTTGCTATGCTGTTGTTGAGTGGAGTGTTTGATTAAATCAGTTAGATAGGTTGTTGTTAGTGTTCAGTTTTAAATCCTTGCTGAATTTCTGTCTACTAGTTTTATCAATTAATGATAGAGGAGTGTTGAAATCTCCAACTATAATTGTAAATTTGTTTATTTCTCTGTCAGTACTTTACAATATCAGTTTTTATTTCATGTATTTTGAGGCTCTGTTGTTAGCTGCATACACATTTAGGATTGTGTATTGCAAGGAGATCCAACCAGTCCATTCTGAAGGAGATCAGCCCTGGGATTTCTTTGGAAGGAATGATGCTAAAGCTGAAACTCCAGTACTTTGGCCACCTCATGCGAAGAGTTGACTCACTGGAAAAGACTCTGATGCTGGGAGAGACTGGGGGCAGGAGGAGAAGGGGACGACAGAAGATGAGATGGCTGGATGGCATTACTGACTTGATGGACATGAGTCTGAGTGAACTCTGGGAGTTGGTGATGGACAGGGAGGCCTGGCGTGCTACGATTCATGGGGTCACAAAGAGTTGGACACGACTGAGCAACTGAACTGAACTGAACTGATTCTTGGTTATTTGTCCCTTTAGTCATATAATGCCCCTGTTTTTATTTGTAATTTCATCTGCTCTGAAGTCCACTTTTTCTGATATTAATATGCCATTCTTGGTTTCTTTTCATTAATGTTTGTGTGATATATCTCTGGCATGTCATTTAAGATCAGATTCATACTCAGGAGTTCATGGACAGTTTTATGGAGTCACTTTCCTGAGCTCCTCCCTTTCTGCAGTCTCCCAAGTACTTTCCGGTTAGGGGAACGCCCCTTCTTGGTCCTCCAGCCAGAAAAGTAGGAACTTAGTTTATCCTGTGGAGGAGGAAATGGCAACCCACTCCAGTATTTTTGCCTAGAGAATCCCGTGGACAGAGGAGCCTGGCGGGCTACAGTCGATGGGGTCGCAAAAAGTCAGACACGACTGAGCGACTAATATTTAATATTTAATTTGTCCTGTTCTGCCATTCATTTCCTATGATTATGTTTATATCAGGAGCGCAATGGCAACATGACACAGAAAGGAAATAAAAGCAAAATGGGTTCATTCCACATTCTTGGTATCAAGGCCCCTTTGATCAGAGAGGAAAATCCTCCTCCCTTGGAGTTTTAAGTGACTGCAAGACTCTACTGCCATCACGGTGGCTTCCAGGAGACCACTTTCTTTCTCCTAAAGACTGAACTAAATAAATGGCCTTTCCTAGAGATCTTTCTGTCTACACTGAAACCTACTTCTGAGTTTCAGGCTACTTTGAGTCCAGGCTGGAGGATAGCAAAGGGAAAGAGTAGTAAACGTATCACCACATGAGTGACTCTTGCTATTTACTTTTCAGGTTTTTTTTTTTTTTTTGCTGCACTTTGCAGCATGTGGGATCTTAGTTCCCTGACCAGGGATTGAACCCATGCTCCTGGCAATGGGAGTGCAGAGTCTTAACTGCTGGATTGCCAGAGAAGTCCCTACTTTTCAGTTTTTAAATAGTTGTTCCGTGTGTTCTGTACATGTTTTATAGCTGCATTCAGTAGGAGAGACAAGAGATATGTTGTTTCCATCCTTCCTGGAAACATAACCTCAGGCCACAGAAATATAATTGTCTCCACCTTCACCCTGATTCTGAAATTGTCTGAACTATTTCATTTAAGTGTGCTGTATAGACAATTATATCATCTGCAAAAAATAATATGTGCTTTTCTTTCCTTTATTTATACCTCATTTATTTTTCTTGTCTATTCCATTAGCTAGAACTCCCACAAAAATATAGAGGTGAGAGTCGTCACTTTTGTCTTATTTCAGACTTTGATACATCCTGCTTGGCAGAATTTTCCACACACCTCTCATAATCACTGGATATAGAGTGCTGTAAACAGACACATATGTCATGGACAGATGAACATGGTGAAGAAGCACCTAATATTTGAGGTAAATCAACACCATGAAAGAGAGACACTGACCTCAACAAGCAGAATTAAATTCAAAGAAGCATGTATTAGAGCAAACAGAATAAGACTTAAAAATAAGCAATATTCTCGGAGAATTAAGGAAGGATATTGCATTTATAAATCATCAATAAGTTTTTATGAAAGAGGAAATTAGAGATTTTAGAGAGTGGACAAATGATTATGAAAATATTGAAAACTCAGTCAATATGCCTTAGCAGAATAAGCACAGATGAAGAGTTAATTGATGATCTGGAAGATGGAGCCAAAAATTTTTACTAGAATGCAGCCCAAGAAAACAGAAATGGAAAATGTGAAAGAAAAATAAAGAGATAGGAGTAATAGATCCATAAGTTCTAATAATCAGTTAAAACAATTTCTAGGGGAGACCAAACTATTCAAAGAAATAACAAATGAAATATTTTCTTAGCTCAAGAAAGACAAAGTATACAGATTGAAAGGTGGCAGAATGCTGGCTGAGGTAAATAAAAAACACCTACATTTTATACATCAGATTATCCTTTTCCACCTTCCTCTGTATATCTGGAGGCTGACTGCTATTGACTTCATCACCAAGGACATGTTGCTTTCTGGTTTTGGGGATTTGGCCAGTTAGAGGCAGTGGCAAGAGATTAAAGGACAGGAGGGCTAGGGAATGAGGCTATTTATTTCCCCAGCCTCCTCCCAGGCAAGGCATGGTCCAGCAATGGCTTTATTATGCCACAGCTCCTGGCAGGAAGTCTCTCTCACGTAGCTACATCTCCCAGAGACTAGAAATAACAAGAAAGTATTATCAACTGTAGGCCTGAAGGAATGAGAGGGAAGAGAACAACTTTTGAAACTGAAGAGAGCTATAGCTGGTGTGATCGCTAGGAAACCAGGCTTTAAAATAAAAACAAAAATTAAAAGAATCTATCTGAGAACTTAGTGGCTCCAGAACACAAGGAATACAAAATCTACAGAGTTAACCCAGGAAAGTAACTGAACAAATGAGCAGTATCAACAACAACTCCCCAACAACAATAATAACAACAAAAACACAGCAATAACAAATCTTGGAGGAGTGTAATCTAATACTTCCTAAAGGAGATCAGTCCTAGGTGTCCATTGGAGGGACTGATGTTGAGGCTGAAACTCCAATACTTTGGCCACCTGATGTGAAGAGCTGACTCATTTGAAAAGACCCTAGTGCTGGGAAAGATTGAGGGCAGGAGAAGGGGATGATAGAGGATGAGATGGTTGGATGGCATCACCGACTCAATGGACATGAGTTTGGGTAGGCTCCAGGAGTTGGTGATGGACAGCGAGGCCTGGCGTGTTGCAGTTCATGGGGTTGCAAAGAGTTGGACATGACTGAGCGACTGAACTGAACTGAACTGAATCTAATGATAGAATTGTTATTATATATTACTTTAAATGGCTGATTTTAAAAAAATTATTAAACATGCAAAGAGGCAGGAAAGTATGGCATGTATGCAAAAAAGAGAGCAGTTATTAGAAACTGTTCCATGAGGAAACCTGGACATTGGATTAACTAGATCAAGACTTTAAATCAGGTCTTAGAAATATATTCAAAGAAGTAAGGAAAACCATGTCTAAACAATTAAAGCAAAGTAGGAGAATGATTTCTTACCAGACAGAAAAATATCTATGTCACAGTCACATTGATGAAGCTACAAGAGAAAAGTAACTTATCACGTACAAGAAATCCCTTACTTTTCATCAGAAACAAAGGCAATCAGAAGACAGTGTAATGGCATAATCAAAATGTTGAAAGAAAAGGACCAGTCAGTCAAGAATTCTGTATCTGAAGGAATTATCACTCAAGAATGAAATATATTCCCAGATAAACAAAGATCAAGAGAATTTGTTACCAGTAGATATACACTACGAGAAACACTAAAGAGAGTCCTTCAGGCTGTAAAGAAAGAACATTAGATGGTAACTTGAATCCGTACAAAGAAATAGTGTGCTGACAAAGGTAACTACACACATACATTTAAAGGCAGAATAAAATAAAGTTTTAATCTTTTTTTTTCTCCTAAAAGGTGCACACATACACCAATAATTACAAACCTGTGTTAATGGCATTACAGTCTATATAGAGGAATGACGATAATTGCACAAAAGAGGGAGGGTAGAGAGAGCTCTATTTGAATCTATAGTTTTTATATACTATTGGAATTAAGTTAGTGTTAATCTGAGCCAGATTATTTTAAGACATACATTGTAATCCTCAGAGCAATCATTAAGAAAATCGTTCAAAAATATAATAATAATACAAAGGAACTTTAATGATAGACTAAGAAATATGTGAATGTGAAAAGTGAAAGTCACTCAGTCATGTCTGACTCTTTGTGACCCCATGAACTATATAGCCTGCCAGGCTCCTCTTTCCATGGAATTCTCCAGGCAAGAATATTGGAATGGTTTGCCATTCCCTGCTCCAAGGGATCTTCCCAACCCAAGGATTGAGCCCAGGTCTCCTGTACTGGCAGGTGGATTCTTTACAGTCTGAGCACCAGGGAATATGTATTCAATACAAAAGAAGGCAGTAATGGAAGAAGAGAGGAACAAGAAAGAAATAGGACATACAGAAAACAAATAGCAAAATGACAGACATGAATTCTACCACATCAATCATAAACTTAAATGTGAATGGATTAAAAACCTTAATCACAAGGCAGAATATAACTCCATGCTCTCCTAGACCAAATGTGGTATACAACCTCCATGATATCTTAGCACACTCATTCCTGCCTCCCATGAGTATTCTGAGCTATTATTCTGTGGATAGGAGGATTGTAGATAGAATTGCCAAACTAACTTTGAATGGTCCATATGGTCCATCTCTAGACCAATCTAGAAAAAGATGTTCAAGATAGCGGAGGGAGAGTAAGAAAATGCCAATCACATTGTCCTAATTTCTAGAATGCTGGACCTGTGAACCATAGAGGATATCTGGAGTTGCAGGGCACACTTACAAATTTATAGCTACTACTTTCCAGCCAAACTGCCCTTCTTTGTTGAGATTTCTTAAGAACGATTAAGGCCTTACTCTGGACTCCCACAGAAGCATAATCTTTCAGGGGATTAGGGAAGGTCTTCTTTGGCCCCCATCTTGGACTACTGTGGCCTTATTCTTCATGTATCATTAAAAAGAGTATCTCTGAAAATGTAAAGTAAAGTCGCTCAGTCGTGTCCGACTCTTTGAGAACCCGTTGACTGCAGCCCACCAGGCTCCTCCATCCATGGGGTTCTCCAGGCAAGAATACTGGACTGGGTTGCCATTGCCTTCTCCAGGGGATCTTCTCGAGCCAGGGATCGAACCCAGATCTCCCGCATTGTGGGCAGACGCTTTAACCTCTGAGCCACCAGGTAGTAGGCACAGCCTAAAGCCAGAGAATATGCCTAGATGAGGTACTTGCACAATGGATACTTTTCAAGAAGTTGTATCTAATCCAATGCTATAGAAGACCATCTCTAGTTTTTTAAATGGATCTGCTGCCTCCCACATGCCAAGCTTTGGCTGGTATTTGCTGTAGGTCTGGTATAGTTTCTTGCTATATCACATGGAAGTTCTGTTAGGTTTTCCTATGTGGTCTGTGTTTATGACGGTGGTTTGAGGAATCAAAGAGTGAAGCCTGTAATTAGAGGGTCAAGATGTGCTCAGGGTGCAAATATTTTTAGATCCTGATCTCATTCATCTCACACTCTAGCAAAGTAATGCTCAAACTTCTCCAAGCCAAGCTTCAACAGTACGTGAACCATGAACTCCCAGATGTTCAATCTGGATTTAGAAAAGGCACAGGAACCAGAGATCAAATTGCCAACATCTGCTGAATCATCAAAAAAGCAAGAGAGTTCCAGAAAAACATCTACTTCTGCTTTATTGACTGTTTGGATCACAGCAGACTGTGGAGAATTCTTCAAGAGATGGGAATACCAGACCACCTGACCTGCCTCCTGAGAAATCTGTGTGCAGGTCAAGAAGCAACAGTTAGAACTGGACATGGAACAACAGACTGGTACCAAATCGGGAAAGGAGTATGTAAAGGCTGTATATTGTCATCCTGCTTCTTTAACTTATATGTAGAGTACATCATGAGAAATTCAGGGTTAGATGAAGCACAAACTGGAATCAAGATTTCTGGGAGAAATATCAATAACCTCAGATATGCAGATGACACCACCCTTATGGCAGAAAGAGAAGAGGAACTAAAGAGCCTCTTGATGACAGTGAAAGAGGAGAGTGAAAGGTTGGCTTGAAACTCAACATTCAGAAAACTAAGATCATGGCATCTGGTCCCATCACTTCATGGCAAATAGATGGGGAAACAGTGACAGACTTTAGTTTTGGGGGCTCCAAAATCACTGCAGATGATGATTGCAACCTTGAAATTAAAAGACACTTGCTCTTTGGAAGAAAAGTTTGACAGCATATTAAAAAGCAGAGACATTACTTTGTCAACAAAGGTCCATCTAGTCAAGGCTATGGTTTTTCTAGTAGTCATTTATGGATGTGAGAGTTGAGCACTGAAGAATTGATGCTTTTGAACTGTAGTCTTGGAGAAGACTCTTGAGAGTCCCTTGGACAACAAGGAAATCCAGCCAGTCTATCCTAAAGGAAAGCAGTCCTGAATATTCATAGGAAGGACTGATGTTGAAGCTGAAACTCCAATATTTTGGCCACCTGATGTGAAGAACTGACTCACTGGAAAGGACCCTGATGCTAGGAAAGATTGAAGACTGGAGGAGAAGGGGACGACAGAAGATGAGATGGTTGGATGGCATCACTGACTCAATGGACATAAGTTTGAGTAAGCTACAGGAGTTGGTGATGGACAGGGAGGCCTGGCATGCTGCAGTCAATGGGTCACAAAGAGTTGGACACAACTGAGAGACTGAACTGAACTGAACCATACCACTCCAATATATAAATCCCACCAATGTTTGTGGTTATATTAAAAAATAGTCATCTTTTGAATGGGGTCACAGAGTCGGACATGACTGGGTGACTTAACTGAACTGAACTGAATAAAGTATTTATGGGTTAAAGGATATGTTACTTGGATTATGATATCAATTCAATGTGTATGGGAGGAGTGGCAGGTACAAATGAAACTAGATTGGTCATATGTTAATTATCGAAGCTGGGTGGTAGGTCCATGGAGGTTTATCATATGATTCTTTTAGATTTATTATATGTTTGAAAAATTCCATGATTAGAAGCAAAATAAAACAACACAAGCAAAACAGTAGTAGCAGCAACAAAACCCTCTAAAGTCTCCTACCATTCTTAAAACAAAAGCAACTTGTAACCATGGTTTAAGAAGCCCTACTTAATCTTGCTGCTAACTACCTCTCTGACTTTATCTCCCACCACTTCCCTGTCTGTCTACTTTCCTTTAGCCACATGAGCCTTCTTGCTTTGCCTCAAACACACCAACATCCACCTCAAGACATGTTCTTTCTACCTGGAATGCCTGCCTCCATGGCTACATGATTTGTTCCTTTTCATTATTCAGCTTCTCAGATTCAATATCTCTTCCTTTTGTTATAGTGAGACACATAAGTGTACTATTTAGAGCCCCCTCTAAATATAGACAGGTCTCCTTGTATAGTCTTACCTGACTATACCATCTAAAGTAGCTCCCACCCTCTGACAACTCTAATCTATTTTCTTA
Source organism: Madoqua kirkii (assembly GCA_006408675.1). Classification (NCBI taxonomy): domain Eukaryota; kingdom Metazoa; phylum Chordata; class Mammalia; order Artiodactyla; family Bovidae; genus Madoqua; species Madoqua kirkii. The sequence goes on from SJYC01071964.1 coordinate 8,807, forward strand.
TAAAACTTACCACTACCTGAAAACGTAACATTCTTCTTGTTTATTATCTGCCTTCCTCACTAAACTATAAGCTCCAAGAGGGCAGAAGCTAGTACATATACATTGAGGTATTCAGTGGATTTTGGTTAAATGAAAAATGAATGACTCCCCAGATGGAGATTAGTGGATCACCTAGCATGCTTGGGAAGGTAAGTGCTCACCTTTGCTGCTATGTCCATGTAGAAGAGACAGAGTCCTCTAATACTGGGCAGGGAACAGTCTTGCCCAGTATAACTCACAGATATGTTGTGCTGACTCTCTGTTCAAATTGGTAACAATGAGGTATCTAAGGTGGAAAGTTCTTTGAAATAGTGTCTGGCACATAGTAAGCTTTCAATCATGGTTAGCTATTATCTGAATTAGAGCCATGGCTCTAATACCACCCAGCTTCAAGAATTAACATATGACCAATCTCGTTTCATTTGTACCCACCACTCCTCCCATACACATTGAATTAGTAATCATAATCCAGGTAACGTATCCTTTAATCCATAAATACTTTATATATAACTTCAAAAGATGACTGTTTTTAAATATAACCACAAACATTGGTGGGATTTATATATTGGAGTGATATGATTCAGTTCGGTTCAGTATTTCATGGAATACTGTCCATGGAATTCTCCAGGCAGAATACTGGAGTGGATAGCCATTCCCTTCTCCAGGGGATCTTCTCAACCCAGGGATCAAACCCAGGCAGGTGGATTCTTTACCAGCTGAGCCACAAGGGAAGTCCAAGAACACTGGAGTGGGTAGCCTATCCCTTCTCCAGTGGGTCTTCCCAACCCAGGAATTGAACAAGGGTCTCCTCCACTGCAGGAGGATTCTTTACCAACTGAACTACCAGGGAAGCCTCTCTCACATAGTAAGCTCTCAATAATGATTAGCTATTATTATCTGAATTAGAAAGAGCCCAGATTTTCTTTTGTCTGTGGGGCATGAAGGGTCTTAGTTCACCAACCAGGGATTGAACCTGCACTTCCTGCTGTGGAAGCAGAGTCTTAGGGAAGTCCCAGAAAGAGTCCCAGATTTTCAGTTTGTTTATTTATACCCTGCCTCAGTCCAGAAAAGACTTGAGAGACTAGGCTTTGGAGTCAATTAAAACTGGGTTTTAATCTTGGCAAAGTCACTTAAAAGTCACCAAGTCACACTTTAAGTGTGTGACCTTGAATTAAATACTTCTCTGAGCATCCTTCCTTCTTTTCAAATGTTTAGGTTCAAATCGGTAGAGAAAATGATGAGAAAAGAAAACTTTTTTTTCAGTTCAGAATAAAAGCAGAAACAAGGTAAATAAGAAACACAAAATAAAGCAGATTTAAGTCCAAACACATCAATAGCAAAAATAGGTATGCGAAAAGGCTGAATTCACCTGTTAAATCACAGGGATTCTAGCTTGGATATAAAAGAAAAATAATAGCTAAAATAAAATGACACAGGAAGGTTGAAAAAAATATAAAGGAATAGAAAATGACATGCCAGACAAATAACTAATAGAAAGAAAATAAACATTGTTATTAGCAGATGAAATAACATTAAAAGGGACAAAAAGGGAAATTTCATGTTGATTCAAAATGGCAACCCACTCTAATATTCTTGCCTGGAGAATCCCATGGACAGAGGAGCCTGGCAGCCTACAGTCTGTGGAATCACAAACAGTCAGACAAGACTGAGGGACTAACACTTTCAGTCTCATCTAGTATATATTTTTCACGGCTTTACCCTCAACCTTTTTTAATCATTATTCTTGATTTTGCCTTGTTCAGATAAAATAACATATGGAAAGCTATTTTGTCTCTTTGCATAATCCCTTGCTCTCTTTCATGTAAAGTAATGCATTAAAGGTACCTGTATAATACTTCAACAGTCACTTATTAAGTGACTTACACACTAGACACTACTAATGATACAAAATTGAATAAGATATTATTTCTTTTCATAAATACCTTCAAAACTAGTCTATAGACCATTATAAGCAGACAATTCCAGTATTAAGGCCAAATGTGAAGACAATGATATGCACTTGATAATATCTCATTTTGAGGCTAACTTCTCACTGTTTCCCTACAGTGTCTGGTAAAGAATCTTAGTAACTTTCTTCAAAAAAAAAAATCTAGGCTCTGTGCACATTGATTGACGTACGGAAGGCAGTCGCCTAAGGTCCAACTTCATCCCTGTAGCCACTCTCTGGGTTCTTGACAGATTCATTTAGATGAACTTAGGACTTCCCTGGTGGCTCAGATGGTAAACCATCTGCCTATAGTGCGGGAGATGTGGGTTCGATCCCTGGGTTGGGAAGATCTCTTGGAGAAGGAAATGCCAACCCACTCTAGTATTCTTGCCTGGAAAATCCCATGGATGAAGAAGCCTGGTAGGCTACAGTCCATGGGGTCGCAACGAGTCGGACATGACTGAGCGACTTCACTTTCACTTTCTTTTCAGACTTCCTTTAAAAAAGTACCAGTGAACATAAGAAATAAAAATGCCCTTAAGCCACAATATGAGAAGCAGTATATATGGCTTAACCTGATTTGTCTGGAACACACTTACACAATGAGACACAGTAGAGTGTGTCCTGTGACTGGGCCATCAGCATGCCTGTGGGAACCTTGTGAAGCACCAACCTACACAGAGGTATGTTAATGGACCAATAACACATGCTTTGTCTTGCCCAGCAGCCATTAGAATCTGGCTATTTTCAGTGATACACACACACACACACACACACACACACACACACACACACACACACATACACACATATATATGTAAGTCCTTAGCATTTTTGTGATTAATAGTCATTTGGGGAGCAGTCATACTGCAGTATTGACTCTTTCAAATTAAAACAACAAAAACATTATTTGGAGACTTTAGGGGACACTAAATCGTGCCAGCAGACATTTGTTCCTACTCTGTGCAACATAGTTCCATGTTAGATGTGTGGCAGAGGATACTGGAGGGGTTCAGACATCCAGGGAGAACACCATAGGATATGGGAGTGGAGACAGGCATGATGCATCTGAGCTGAGCAAAGTCGAAGATTAGCATCAGCCTCACCAGGAGAGCAACCACGAATAGATTCTTCCTCTAAACCCCTAGGAAGAAGGCTTCGGGACCTTTAGATCAGACATTCAGCCTCCAGGACTGTCAGACAATAAATTTCTAATGTTTTAAGCCACCCAGTTTGTGGTGATTTGTTAAAGCAGATATAGGAAGTGAGTAAAAGAGAGACTGAATTAGAAGGAGGATGGTGAGCTTGGGGGTGTGCTCTGAGGACTGATGGCTCTTTAGCTGGTGCCTGTGACCAGTGTCTAACCTATAAGCACTGGGCTGTGAAAGAGTGATTCTCACACCTTTGGTGAACACGGATTGCTTAGGTGGGATGAAGATTCATGTCTTCCATTCCTGCCTGTTCCTAACTTTCAGTGAATAAAAAAATAAAATAATGCCATTTGCAACACCATGGATGGACCTAGGAAGTTACCATACTAAGTGAAGTAAATCAGACAGAGAAAGACAAACATGGTATTGCTTATATGTGGAATCTAAAACTAAAGATACAAATGAACTTATTTACAAAACAGAATCAGACTCATGAACACAGAAAGCAAACTTATGAATTCAAAAGGGAAAAGGAGGACACTGAAGGATAAATTAAGAGTCTGAGGTTAAAATATACAGATTAATATATATAAAAATACAGATTAATATATATAAAATATACAGATTTATATATATATATATATATATACATATATACATAAAAACAAGGAACTGTGTGGCTCAGGAAACTGTATTCAATGTCTCGTAATAACCTGCAATGAAAAGTGAAGCGCTAGTCGCTCAGTCATGTTTGACACTTTGCCACCCCATGGACTTGGACTGTAGCCCACCAGGCTCCTCTGTCCATGGAATTCTCCAGGCAAGAATGCTGGAGTGGGTTGCCATTCCCTTCTCCAGGGGATCTTCTCAACCCAGGAATCAGACCCAAGTCTCCTGCATTGCAAGCAGATTCTTTACCATCTGAGTCATCAGGGATGCCCCATATACATTAAACGTATATACGTATAACTGAATCACTTTACTGTACACCTGAAACTAAAAGAGTATTACAAATCAACTATATGTCAATAAAAATTAAGTAAATAAATAAGGAGCCCAGTGGTCAAGAAAAAAGATGATGAACAAAATTCACAAGTTATTTTTAAGCTTACATGTAGTTTTATATTATAAATCAGTGACATACAGTTTAAAATAATCTGGTGCTTTTGTTACATTTATTGTGATAATACATTTTATTTAATAGAGCAAATGTATAGACAGCACATGATGAGTGCAGGCAGCATCTACGGACAGATAATGTGCGTGGATGTGTCTGCTTTGTCTCTAGATGTATAGCCGATTCCTCTGGAACTCACTGCAGGCGTGCCTTCAAATGTAGTTATTGGAAAATTATAGACCAAAATAATGTTGATGCAAATGTGCAGAGCTACATATTGTAGGGTTAGCCAAACAACCCACATCTTACTAAATTAGTAATGATGAGCTAAGCTAACAGCAATTTATAATTCTAAGGCAAGATTAGCATCAATTGAAAATCACAACAAACTCTTGATGTAATAATAACATTGTATCCTTCCCTCAAATTGTAAGAAATTAAATTGACTTGATGCCTATGCACCTGTGAAGAAGGAGCTGCCATTTGTTCAAATATTTCAGTACGTACCCAGATATTAATCAAGTGTCTTGTAGGTGCATCAAGCATTTTTCTTGATGCTGGGGATAGAGCAGTGAAGCAAACCAAGTCCTTTCTCTCACAGAGCTTACATATTTCTGAACATGTGCAATACATAGTCAACTTTGAGGTCTCAGTGAACTCTGAATCTAGTCTTGTTTTTAATATTAAAACATGATAGGCTTCTGTCACGTAGTCTTAGCCATATATAAAAGAGAAATCTAAAGATTTACATATCATCCACACTCTGAAAATATTTGATATTTTTGGATCAGTCTACAGCCCACTAGGAGGGTAATCGCTGCTCACCCCTGGGCCACACACCATACTTAAGAAACACTTATATAAAGCATAGCACCTAGATCGCTGCAGTTAACTGCTGGCATAACTTGACCTTTGACTTTCTGAAACAACTCGGTATTTTCTTCCTCTTCACTGGAGTACAAGCAAAGCATCAGCCTCGTTCTGATGGATTCTTGCTTCATGGGTAAGGAATGGTAGAAGCATAATCTGTTCCCCTTTGATGTTCCTGGAAAAGAAACTAGAAGTTCAGTCTGCCTCTTCTGTTGGGACACACTGGACATACCAGACCCTGCCAGCTTCTCCCGCTAGTTCCTGCCCAAGCAGATGTGGAAGTCTGCTTTGTACTAGAAACTAAGCTATAAGGTTCAAGTGGTTCCTCCATACCTGATTAACTTTATCTTTTATTTGTCTGGAGTCTCCTCTATTAGCTCTGTCTTACTCCTATTTCAGTCTGAAAGGAAATCAACCCTGAATATTCATTGGAAAGACTGATGCTGAAGCTGAAGCTCCAATATTTTAGCCACCTGATATGGAGAGCTGACTCATTAGAAAGGACCCTGATGTTGGGAAAGATTGAAGGGGACGACAGAGGACAAGATGTTGATGGCATCACTGACTCAATGGACAAGAGCAAGCTCCAGGAGATGGTGAAGGACAGGGAAGCCTGGCGTGCTGCAGTCCATGGAGTTGCAAAGAATCGGACATGACTGAGCAACGGAACAACAAATTCCTAATTCAGATTTATCCAGTTCACCTATTCAGCATTCTCAGGTGTCAAAGTTTACTTTTGCAAAAAGTAAAAAAATCGACTATTATACGAATAAAAAGTTAGCACCCATCAAAATTTCTTTTAACTTGCAAATGAGGGAAACAGCAGGCTGGTAAAGCTGGTTCAGATGCAAATTTGAGTAAGACACATTTAAGTTTGCTAAGTAAGAGACTAACCTGGTCAAGGTCCATCAGGACAATAAAATAATCTTTGGGGTTAATCTACCCTGTGGACAGAATCATTTACATGTCTCTTGAAAAGACTCTCCAAGTTGATGTATCGTCACAGAGTCTGGGCCCTAACCAGCAGTAGACAGGAGGGAAAACAAAGGTTTTAACCTTTGAGGAAGCCTGTTAAACAATGCTCCAGAATAACAATGCCAGGACTTGGATATACCTTACTTCCAAAATTTAAACAATCTTTACTAACAAGGGGTTTTGCTTTTTTAAAGACCACAATGACCAAGCAATTTTTAAAATACATGTGCACACTACTATGTCTAATGTTTGTCTACTGATTATATTTTGAATACTCATTTAAAACCCACTGTGATATCTTTAAAACCTTTGGCTAAAATATAAAGCCTTAAAATGTATGTATGGCCTGTCTCTGTGGTTCTCTTTCTGTGTATGTGTGTGTGTGTGTGTGTGTGTGTGTGTGTGTGTGTGTGTGTTTACCTCTTCACAGAAGGAGCAATATATGAGGTGATGAGATGGATTTTTCTTGTGCTAGCATTATTGGTTCCAAGTCCCCTGTCTTCCATTTGAAATTGCATCCTCTAGGCGGAATAATCTGCTGGATAAGAACATGAGCTTTGGCTTCAGAAAGCTTTGAGTAATAGTCCTGGCTCTTTTATTAACATTGTCTCCTAGCAAGTTAGTTAACCTTTCTGAATCTCAGTTTCTGCCTCTCTAAACTAGAAAAACACCACCTACAGTTGTAGGACTAATGGGAAAATTGCATCTGAGGACCTCAGAACAATTCTGGCACATAGGAAACAGTATAATAAATATTAGCTGGTCTTCCCTCTGCTAAACTTTATAACCCCATTCACCAAATGGAAAAAACTAGTACACCAAGGTCTTTAAGATAAAAATGTATATTTTATATGGATGCTCAGTTTAGTTAAGACAGCCACATTGCTACTCAGTCTAATATTAGCAATTATTTTCTTTTCCTCAATCTATTTTTAATTGAAGGATAATTTCTTTACATTATTGGTTTGATTTCTGCCATACATCAGCATGAATTAGGCATATTTGTACATGCGTCCCCTCTCTTGAACCTTCTTCCCACCTCCCACCCTTGATTTTCAGTTGTTCCATTTTTTTTTGTTTGCTTATTTTGCTCTTCATTTTCTTTGGTTCCATAGCTTCTCCATGAATCTGGGTCCATAAAATAAGTGTGCTGTGATGACATCAGGTATCTCTTCAAAGGCACTGGAAGTTCACAGTTACATGTGGCTTTAATACTCACTAGTGATGTCACTGAATCTTAATCCTCACTGTTTCTGAGGTAGTAACAGAGTGAAGGCATGAAAACCCTAGGATCTACTTGTCAACAGGAAGTATATTCTTTGTTTTATTCTTAAAGTCAAAATACCAATTCTCTTCTGTATGCATCTCGAGAGGTCTCTCCAAATCAGACTCATGGGCCATCTGTTCAAATCTAAAGTTTATTCAATCATTTTAAGTAAAGAGATATATAGTAGTATCTAGAAGAGAATCTCACTTAACTTCAACTTGTTCATAATAGAGTTTACTCCTTTGGAAAAATTTGTGTCAGAACCAAGGTTTAATTTCCTAACTTTTAATTTCTATCTGGGCTTCCCAGGTGGCACAGAGGTAAAGAACCTACCTGTTAGTGCAGGAGACACAGGTTTGATTCTTGGGTCAGGAAGATTCTTTGATGTAGGAAATGGCAACCCACTCCAGTATTCTTGCCTGGAAAATTCCATGCACAGAGGAGCCTGGTAGCCATCAGCTATAGTCCACAGGGGCACAAAGAGTCAGACGCAGCTGAGTAACTGAGTAACTGATTGTGCACAGTTTCCATCTATAGCCTGCCCCATAGGCGCAGACACACTAGGAGCCAACATTCTAGCAAGATACAAAGTGAGAAAAGTCAGTTACAGACACATAAAGAAATCCACTGTCCTCTGAACTATTTCATCAGCAGTTGAGGAAGTGTAGGAAAGGTTGAGAATTGCTCCTTTTAGCCTGAGATTTAACCAAAACACCTGTCACCTGGCTAGTGAACTGATTTCTGAGAAACCACTAGAAAAGGGAAAGGGAAAAGAAAGAATAAAAATTCCATTACCCAGTCTACAGGTGCAGTGGGTACTATATCATTTGGTTCCTCTGTGGATTTCTTGTTATTGTTAAATGAGATGAAAGGCTATATAAAACACCATAAAGATGTGAGGTGTTACAGTTATTCCCACAGATTAATATTAAATCTGGAGAGTTGAGATGTGTAACTGTGCGTTTTCACTGATGCTCTTGGCAGATTCTCTCTGAGGCAGCGATAGCTGTGACATCCAGGCAGCCCACATTGCCTGTAAACAAGGAAGGCCTGCCTCAGAGTGGGGCTGAGGGAATTGATGCTCCACTCGAGTGCTTTGAGAGGCCAAGATCAAAAGCACTTTTAAGCACATCATATAATTATCATCATTAAGAAGCATGAGGCAAGGAGTCCTAAACTCCCAAATTTTCAAAGCAACAAAAACAGCACAGCTTTAATGGGACTTTGAAGTCAGATAAATCTCCAGGTATTTTTATTATAGAAACTCACAACTAATTAAGGAAAATTCTATCTGGGCCAGTGTTTAATTATGTTTGCTTGTCTGCCTGTGTCATGTACTATGTTCTGAAAGTAGAAGAGTGTCAACTGGATTGTACCAAAGACTGCGCTGGGACTAGCCAACAGCAATCCATTTTAACAAAGCACACCAGAGCAGGGTTTTGATCTCTTTTGTCTAAATAGATAAGCTCTTAATACACATTGATGATTTTTGTAATTGTCCACAGAACCCAAAGGTTAGGCAGAACTTTCCCTGCAAAAATCGCATCTGCTTTATATTACAAGTACTATATTAAGTTAAGAAATTAAAAGATGCTTGCTCCTTGGAAGAAAAACTACACCAAAGCTAGACAGCATATTAAAAAGCAGAAGAATCACTTTGTCAACAAAATTCTGTACAGTCAAAGCTACGGTTTTTCCAGTAGTTATGTACAGATGTGAGAGTTGGACCATAAACAAGCTTAAGCACTAAAGAATTGATGCTTTCAAACTGGTGCCGGAGAAGACTCTTGAGAGTCCTATGGACAGCAAGGAGATAAAACCAGTCAATCCTAAAGAAAATCAATCCTGAATACTCATTGGAAGGACTGATGTTGAAGCTGAAACTCCAATACTTTGGCCACCTGATGTGAAGAAATGACTCACTGGAAAAGACTTTGATGCTGGGAAAGATTGAAAGCAGGAGGAAAAGAGGGCAACAGAGAATGATACGGTTGAATGGTATCACTAAATCAATGGACATGAGTTTGAACAGACTCAGGGAGATAGTTAAGGACAAGGAAACCTGGCATGCTACAGTCCATGGAGGTCACAAAGAATTGGACCTGGCTTAGCAACTGAACAATTAAATCATTTACTTGGGGAGATGATCGAAAACTCTATGTGATATTAAAAAGAAAAACAAATGGCCCTGAATATATCTTTAGAAGAGGCTATTTATTTAAAAGATAGACCAGAACTCATAAATGTTTGCCCAAGAGCCAGGTGTTACTTAAAGTTTCTTTCTTTTTGGTATACAACATGGTCCATACTGTGGTTTTCCTAAAAATTTTAAATCATAGACAGCATTTAAATATTAAGAAATATCCCCAAATGTGTAAATTTCCTGAAATTTTTAAAACCTTGAAAGGTATAGAAATAATGGGCTCACCTGTCAACCGTGGGCTGGTTTTGTCTTAGGAGAAAGATTGATCTGTTCCCCTCAGACCCAACCATGATGACTGGATGAACTGAATGTGGTACATCCATATAGTGGAACATTCCGTTAAGTCACTTCAGTTGTGTCCAACTCTGTGCGACCCCATAGACGGCAGCCCACCAGGCTCCCCCATCCCTGGGATTCTTCAGGCAAGAACACCGGAGTGGGTTGCCATTTCCTTCTCCAATGCATGAAACTGAAAAGTCAAACTGAAGTCACTCAGTCGTGTCCAAATTTTTGTGACCCCATGGACTGCAGCCTACCAGGCTCCTCCATACAGTGGAACATTATTCTCCCATACAGTGAAACATTCAGTTCAGTTCAGTTCAGTTGCTCAGTCGTGCCCAGCTCTTTGTGACCCCATGAATCGCAGCATGCCAGGCCTCCAAGTCCATCACCAACTCCACGAGTTCACTCAGACTCAGGTCCATCGAGTCCATGATGCCATCCAGCCATCTCATCCTCAGTCGTCCCCTTCTCCTGCCCCCAATCCCTTCCAGTATCAGAGTCTTTTCCAATGAGTCAACTCTTCTCAAGAGGTGGCCAAAGTACTGGAGTTTCAGCTTTAGCATCATTCCTTCCAAAGAAATCCCAGAGTTGATCTCCTTCAGAATGGACTGGTTGGATCTCTTTGCAGTCCAAGGGACTCTCAAGAGTCTTCTCCAACACCACAGTTCAAAAGCATCAGTTCTTCGGCGCTCAGCCTTCTTCACAGTCCAACTCTCACATCCATACATGACCACAGGAAAAACCATAGCCTTGACTAGACGGACCTTAGTCAGCAAAGTAATGTCTCTGCTTATGAATATGCTATCTAGGTAGGTTATAACTTTCCTTCCAAGGAGTAAGTGTCTTTTAATTTCATGGCTACAGTCACCATCTGAAGTGATTTTGGAACCCCAAGAAATAAAGTCTGATACTGTTTCTATTGTTTCCCCATCTATTTCCCATGAAGTGATGGGACCGGATGCCATGATCTTTGTTTTCTGAATGTTGAGCTTTAAGCCAACCTTTTAACTCTCCTCTTTCACTTTCATCAAGAGGCTTTTTAGTTCCTCTTCACTTTGTCATCTGCATATCTGAGGTTATTGATATTTCTCCCGGCAATCTTGATTCCAGCTTGTGGTTCTTCCAGCCCAGCGTTTCTCATGATGTATTCTGCATAGAAGTTAAATAAGCAGGGTGACAATATACAGCCTTGACGCACTCCCTTTCCTATTTGGAACCAGTCCGTTTTTCCATGTCCAGTTCTAACTGTTGCTTCCTGATCTGCATACAGATTTCTCAAGAGGCAGGTCAGGCAGTCTGGTATTCCTATCTCTCTCAGAATTTTCCAGTTTATTGTGACCCACACAGTCAAAGGCTTTGGCATAGTCAATAAAGCAGAAATAGATGTTTTTCTGGAACTCTCTTGCATTTTCCATGATCCAGTGGTTGGCAATTTGATCTCTGGTTCCTCTGCCTTTTCTAAAACCAGCTTGAACATCAGGAAGTTCACGGTTCACGTATTGCTGAAGCCTGGATTGCAGAATTTTGAGCATTACTTTACTAGCATGTGAGATGAGTACAATTGTTCGGTAGTCTGATCATTCTTTGGCATTGTCTTTCTTTGGAATTGGAATGAAAACTGACCTTTTCCAGTCCTGTGGCCACTGCTGAGTTTTCCAAATTTGCTGGCATATTGAGTGTAGCACTTTGACAGCATCATCTTTCAGGATTTGAAAGAGCTCAACTGGAATTCCATTACCTCCACTAGCTTTGTTCATAGTGATGCTTTCTCAGGCCCACTTGACTTCACATTCCAGGATGTCTGGCTCTAGGTGAGTGATCACACCATCGTGATTATCTGGATCGTGAAGATCTTTTTTGTACAGTTCTTCTGTGTATTCTTGCCACCTCTTCTTAATATCTTCTGCTTCTGTTAGGCCCAGCCACAAAAAGGAAAGAAGTATTGATACATACTACAAACTGGTTGAACCTTGGAAACATTGTACTATGGGAAGAATAACAGAGATGAAAGGCCACCGATTGTGTGATTCCATTCATAGGAAGTAACCAGAAAAGGAAAATCCATGGAGGCACAGACCGCAGATTTGTGGGTGTTAGAGGCTAAAGGAAAGGGGAAGTGGGGGGTGACTGTTGAACAGTTATGGGGTTTCTGTGGGGGGGATAAAAAACCTGCTGGAACTAGACAGCAGTGATAGTTACACATTATTGTGCATGCACGTAATGCCATTGACCTGGATGTTTAAAAATGGTTAAAGTGGCAAAAGTTTTGTTCTGGGTATTTGAAAGTGAAAAGTGAAGGTGAAGTCACTCAGTTGTGTCCAACTCCTTGCAGTCCCATGGTCTGTAGCCTACCAGGCTCTTCTATCCATGGGATTTTCCAGGCAAGAGCACTGGAGTGGGTTTCCATTGCCTTTGGGTATTTATAGTCTAACAAAAGATCACAAGATACCAGTCCTCACAGTGTTCAGGGCCCTGGGAAGACATGATTGACATGTCAGAACACACGAGCCCCACTGGCCACAAACCCCTTTGGCTGGTGTGAGTGGAAAAGAAATTGGCCTGAGTTGCTCCAATGCCTCTCTGTGCCCCAGGTCTGGGATGGCAAAAATCTCTAAAGTTTACTATGTGGCCAGGTCCTAAACCTTGCTGCCAGTAAAATGCACAATAGGACTCAAAGGCTGGTGACCTGTGTGGTAAAAACCCACCTTATCACACAGGGTGTCCCTGAGGCCATGACAGATCCCTACTCGTGGAAGCTCCCTTGGCCTGTCACTGTAGGCCAGCTGCTGAAGATTACCCAAAATTCAATGCCACATCCCATGACTGGTCCCACAGAAAGGAGCCAGCATCGTAGAATCTCAGTACAGAGGGTCCCCTAGCTGTAGAAATTAGAATATTTACATTTGGGGTTTTTTTTTCATGAAAAGAGGAAGCCCCAAGTTATGAAAATACAATAAAAAGCTTTTTATTGAGCATCTATGAGGTGCCTGGCACTGTTCGAGGCACTTTACTCATTTAATGTTCAGAATGACTCTGAGAGGTGCTTTGTAGGCCAAATAGGCCCAAAGCCCTTCTGGAATTTGCCCACTGCCCTTTGGCTACCAGTATACACCCTGAGACACAACGCAGAGAGCCTGTTTCCAAAGCCAGTGCCCCAGGTACTATACTCTTCAGCACTGCACCCTAAATTCTGTACACTTCAGCTTCTCTCAATTACCAGCCACCAGCTACCCCTGCAGAAGAAAGCCCAGAAGACTCACTAGGGGTTTTCTGAATTTCTCCTGGGGAGGTAAAAGAGGATAGGCTGGGATCTCAGGCAGGTGGTGGTGAGGGTGTCCCTGGGGAGTTGGCACCTAAGACACCTATTTGAAGAGCACTGATTTCCAGGACCACAAGCTCTCAGTCAGGAATTAGAAAGGAGAACAGCCCCACTGTGTGGGCCCTGATTGTGGGAGCCCGTGGACCAAGAAGGCTTTGCCTGGCCTCCAATCCTGGCGTGTCTTGGCCACACAAGGTCCAGTCTGCAGGTCCTGGTTAGAAAGCAAGCGTGTCTTCCTTGATATTTTACAGCATCCGTGCCTGTGACTCTGGATGCAAAGCTCCCGGTATCACCAGCAGAATAAATTACGCCGAGGCCAGCAGGGCCAAATTCATGCTGTGAACACTTTTTGTTTCAGCAAAATATCATTGATCACCTGAGTTAATGTTGAGTTAGACTGCGCAGGTTTTTTAAGTCTGGTTTATCTTTCATTGGAGAATTCAGTTTGGTTTTATAGCTTTATTAGGGCCTAAGTACAAGAAATATAAAACTACAAATACTTTTTTGTATTCATGTAATACGATATTAAAAAATAATTTAAGTCAACAATGAGGGTTCTTGAGAACTTTTTTCATGTAAATGAAAGTTTCAGGAATATTTCATTTTACTAATCCTCCTTTTCCCAGTAGTAACCCTCCACATCACTTACAAGGTTTTTTTTTTAATGGAAAAATAATTATGCTAAACTAATCATAAGTGTAATTATGTTAAACTAGTAGTAAAGAAAGCTGAACGTCAACAAATTGATGCTTTTGAAATGTGTTGTTGGAGAAGACTCTTGAAGAGTCCCTTGACTGCAAGGAGATTCAACCAGTCCATCCTGAAGGAAATCAGTCCTGAATATTCATTGGAAGGACTGATGCTGAAGATGAAACTCCAATACTTTGGCCACCTGATGGGAAGAACTGACTCACTGGAAAAGACCCTGATGCTGGAAAAGATTGAAGGCAGAAGAAGGGGATGACTGAGGATGAGATAGTTGGATGTCATCACCGACTCAATGGGCATGAGTTTGAGCAAGCTCCAGGAGTTGGTGCTGGACAGGGAGGCCTGGTGTGCTGCAGTCCACAGGGTTGCAAAGAGTCAGACACGACTGAGTGACTGAACTGAACTGAACTGAGTCATAAGATTCTTTCACTGGTTCCCATCTCATGAAAGTCCTCAGTATAATCAGCTCTCAAGTTTTGCTGATTTAACACCAAAAACCTTGAGCCCATGTTCTTCCTTGTCTGCTGCCTTGATGCTCTGTGGGTTGTTGATCAGCTCTTCAGTACAGCGCTCACCGTGCTGAGCACTGCACCAGGCACTGGGAACACTACAGCACCCCAGTCCCTTCCCTGGAGGGCAGTACAGTCCGGCAGGGGAGAAAGACCCAGGAATAAAGACTCAGCCCAGCAGTGAAAGTGAAAGTGTTAGTCGCTCGGTGGTGTCTGACCCTTTACAACCCCATGGCCTATAACCTGCCAGGCTCCTCTGTCCATAGGATTATCCAGGTAAGAATAATGGAGTGGGTTGCTGTTTCCTTCTCCAGGGGATCTTCCTGACCCAGGGACTGAATCCACATCTTCTGAGTTTCCTGCATTGCAGGCAGATTCTTTACTCCTTGAGTCATCAGGGAAGCCCACCAGCCCAGCAAGGGTGCTGTAAAAGGAAAGAGGACATTACTCTGTAGAGGAGAAAGAGTGTGCACTTCTGGATACCAAGGAGGATATCACAGAGGAAGTGGTTGCTGAGCTACATCCTGGCTATTCACCACATGATATTCACCCAAAACAGAATACCCAACCTTTGCACAAGCCCTTTTTTCTTATACAGTGTTTTCAAATAAAACATAGTAAATAGTATTGAGGCCATTTTCTTTCATTTCATTTTTTTCATTTCCCTGAAGGCATTCAATCAGATGAGCTTCGACTGAATCTTTCAGTTACTAGCCCTACGGTCTTGGATAAATGGCGCCTACTCTTCTGAGCTTCAGTGTCCTCATCTGTATAATGGGTGTGATATGATGCCCACTTCACCTGTTTGTCTTCCTCTAATCAGATAATGTAAATAACATGCTAAGAATAAGGCAGTACACATACCAGAGTACCATGGGTGATAACTGCTGCTATGTTTTAGCAGTAGAACTCTTCAGATGCAAGGCTGGGAGACAAATCACATGCCTCACTACATCCTGACCACACTAAGATTTTGTGGGAAAAAAATCTATTTGCCAGGTTCTGGATACTCAGGAATGAACCTGTTTCATTTCTAATACAGTTGCCAAGAGATTCAGCTGATTTCAAAATCTGCCTTCTAGAGCCTATGCAGAGTGTGCCCTTGTGATATACTAGCTGTACTTTTGTTTTCAGCTACATTAACCAGCCAGTCATAATAAATTTAGGTCATAATAGGATACCAGAAAAGAATCACCCAGAGGGATAGTCTATGACCACTAAACTGCTGTAACACTTAAGTAACTGGGAGAAAAGTTAAAAAACAGTAAACAAAATTTTTAAGTCCCCAGTACATCCATAGTGCTATTCTGGGGCCAAGCTTGACATAATAGGTTTTTAGCATTTAGTAAAAATAAGTAAATAAACAATATGGAGAAAGTTCAAAAAGAGAAAGAGAGTATCATTCGTTTCAGGTTTTCAAGGGATGTTGGGCCTGCGTGTTTTTGTAAAGAAACATCTGTCAGGGTTTGTGAACCCACCAGAGTGCCAGAATTCACTTGTTTAATGTGGGGATAGATTGTAGAGCCAAAAGCCCCAGGCAGATTGAGCAGGCTGTTTGCCCCTGGGAAGGCAGGAGTTTAGCTGAATGCCTGATGCCATTTTGGTGCCAACTAACAGAACTTCTTGATACTAATGAGGCTTCACCATTTCAGAGCAGTTACATTAATTGACATTAATCAAAACATCTATTGGAAAGCTCACTCTTTCTTTCAGAATTCAGTCAGAGGCCACTGTGTTTGCGAGCCCCTCTGTCAAATAGCAAATCCCTTGCTTTCACAGTCCTGAGCCCTAGAGGAGGCTTAGTAATTTCTGCTCACCTCTGTGTGTCTGTCACCTGGCTACCTGGCTCACCTTTCAGTGGTGCCAGTATGGGAGAATGGAATTCCAAACACTGTTTTTTATGCTATGATTGCTTTGGAAATTTTCATGGTGGAAATGTCTAGATGTCGACAGCTCTTTCAACCAAGCTTCCTGATCCATCCAGGCAAAAGGGAGCAGTCCTTAACCACAGTCAAAGCCTCTCACTGCTGGCTGCCCTGCCAGTCTCCACACTGGTTTCAGTGGTGATTGTGAACCAAATTGCACAATGGGATAATTTCACAGTTCATTATCTAAGAACTAGTGAAACCTCAACAATTTCTTTGAGAGCAAGTATACAAAGGTTATATATATATAATACCTAAATTTGATGAATTTATTGACGTTGAGCGTTGTTGAGCTTTGGTCAGAATTACCTAGAAGGAAGTAAGAACTAGCCTTTGCTATGTAACATTATTTGTGGTAGTAATTGCAATAGCTTTGCTGTTTGTTTAGGAATTTTGTGAGGCCTCTTTGAAGGCAGGAAAATGGACTTGCAGGGTCCCTGCCAGCTCCATGAGTTTATGAGTCCACAGTCGGGCCGAAAATATACACACATAGTCTCCCTAGATTTTGGATCATACCAATTTGACCAGAACAGCATAAAGACTGGCGTTATCTTTTCATTTTCCTCACACAGCCTGGACTAAAGAAGACACAGGCCGTGGCATCTGTGCAAATCTGACGGCAGGCTCAGAAGCCACCCTGTTCCAGCTGCACCTCAGAGAGAGGGGCTATTCCTGCAAGCTCTGGGGGGGGTGTGCGGGTTCTGGTTTTGCTGGAGCTTCGCTTGCTCACATACAGCCATGACCAGGGACAGGAGAGGCTTCAGCCAAGTCTGAATCCTGCTTAGCCCCTGTGGGATTTGAGTTTAGTTCTTTTAAAACAACATTTTGATGAGTTGTATGTAAATGAATCAGAAACATATGGATTCAATTTCCCTTGAAGTGTACGTGGGTTTAAAAATTAAGGGGGAAATGTGTGTGCTTGGGTATGTATCAAAGGCAAAATGTTTAAAAAATAATGCAAGATGCTTTGCAGAACAGAAAGCATGCCTTCCTTCTTGAAGCCAGAGCCATCACAGCCGATGAGGAGGCCAGTCCTGTGACTCTGAAGTTGCAAAGTATGCATGGGGCCTGGCCTTCCAAGGTCCTGCTAGCAGCCCCCTGCAATGTCCTAGGACCTTGTGAACAACACCCAGAAAATGAAAAGCAGACACAGTCCAGCAGGGAGGACCAGTCGTATCTGGGTTGAAAATTAAATCACTAGGTAAGTCAGAAAGATTTTCAGACAAGGTACTTGCACTCTCTTCTCCGGTTAATTTAATTCTAAATGGAGGACAGTCTGCAGACTGAGATATAAACTGAAGCTGAGAGATACAAACCGTGAATTCTGTCTTCTGAACCATGAAGATCCATAGGGCCCAAGGCCATGAATATCAGTGAAACAGACTGTTTTGAAACCGAAACTTGGCTAGAGAAGAGCCCAGCTACTAAATCCCTTCTGGCTGCTGCTGCTGCCAAGTCCCTCAGTCGTGCCTGACTCTGTGCAACCCCAGAGACGGCAGCCCACCAGGCTTCCCTGTTCCTGGGATTCTCCAGGCAAGAACACTGGAGTGGGATACCATTGCCTTCTCCAATTCGTAAAAGTGAAGTCGCTCAGTCATGTCCAACTCTTGGCAACCCCATGGGCTGCAGCCCACCAGGCTCCTCCGTCCATGGAATTTTTCAGGCCAGAGTACTGGAGTGGGGTGCCATTGCCTTCTCCGCTTCTGGCTTCTAGGGTGTGCTTATTATTTTGTCACATCCTTCCTCCTATAGAATCAGTTCCATTATAAATGATGAGTCCAGACTTATGGCCAGAGACCAGCCAAGTTCTGAAACCGTTGAGAGACAGATGATAAAAGCGATTGTTGCTACGTGAGGCCATCAAAAACAACCTGCAATCTACTATTATACTAATTGTGTGAAGAGCAGGACAATTCAACACCAAAATATATATGTAGGTAAAAAAGAAACAAAAGGAAATCTTTCTTAACTAATCAGTTAATCAGCACATGCTGACATCTTTTTTTAAAAATGAGCTATCTTAATAATAATTTCCAATGCAGTTAAGCAAATCTTCATATTTTGTCTTAAAGTTTCAATTACTTTTCACTGTTAATTGGAGAGAGCCAGTTTGTTCCGACAAGTAATGGAAGAAAATCAGATTACAAAGAGACAATATGCCAGCACTGTTTCATCAGCTGGGGAACTTGAGAGAGCTGAGACATCGCAGCACTGTGGTGCTCTGGGCCTTGCACGCTCCTCTGTCTTCTGGGTAAAGTCTATGGAAGAGAAGAGGGAGACCAGATGTCCAGCCTTGGAGCGGGCCAACAGCAGAGCTGCAGACTGATCCAGCATGACTCTTTCCACCCATGGCTCCGCAGGTCTCAATGTCCCTGTACTGCAAGCAGCATGGGGACTCCAGAGCAAGACTTAGCCTTGTAAAAGCTTTATCAGTCACAGGCCCTGTCTTGCCAGTTCCACTGAATTCAGTCCAGCACTTCGAGATTAGATTTATCTCGTTGCTCTCCCACCGAATGCTCATCTACTCTGGGTCTCTTACCTCCACTGATATGGACTTCCTCTCCTTTCAAACAAGTGTGAGTTATCCACAATCACACTGAGCATTTTCCTTGTTTTTAAATTGGAAAAGAATATCTGTTTATTTAAACTGCGGTTCCCTGAAAAGCAGATTGTAGTTAATAAAACAATTGTGATTTACATGATAGTTCTCTGAATTGATTCCCCAGGTCATTTCATTCTTTGCTTTCTACTACTCAGAGATTCCAAGTGGAAAAGAGGTATACGCCACTAGTTCTTGTCTCACTACCTCAAATTACTCCCTCCCTTTCTCAGCAAATTGTAGCATAAAGCAGATATCTCCCCTACCCCTCCACAGGCAATTATTAGACTGATAAAATTTCATTTTAGTTCTTTGTGCTCAAATCCAGGAAATTTCTAATACCAGCACAAGCTATGTAATGGTTTTCAAAATCCATTTATTCATCAAACATTTACTGACTATACCAGGCACTGTCATCAGAACCAGAGATATAAAAGCATGAGAAATTGTTCCTACCATCAGCTTTTAGTTTCTAATAGAAGGACGTATGTGTAGAAGTAAATTATTGCAAATGAGAGGTCTGGTCACCAAGATAAATATATACACTAAGTGTGATGAAGGAAAAGGGATGGTCAGCTCTGTCTTGAGAGAGGAGTATGGCTTATGAAAAAACACAATTGCTTTAATCACCTCCTATTCACTCTGCTGATGACAGAGAAGGAGGAGAAGGGACAGAGGATGAGGTGGCTGGATGGCATCACCAGCTCGCTGGACATGAGTTTGGGTGAACTCCAGGAGTTGGTGATGGACAGGGAAGCCTGGCGTGCTGCGGTTCATGGAGTTGCAAAGAGTCAGACATAACTGAGTGACTGAACTGAACTGAACTGATGAAGAGAGATTCAACCTCAGGTTATGAAAATGGCCAGACATATAAAAAGACTGGCGTTATCTTTTCATTTTCCTCACACAGCCTGGACTAAAGAAGACACAGGCCGTGGCATCTGTGCAAATCTGACGGCAGGCTCAGAAGCCACCCTGTTCCAGCTGCACCTCAGAGAGAGGGGCTATTCCTGCAAGCTCTGGGGGGGGTGTGCGGGTTCTGGTTTTGCTGGAGCTTCGCTTGCTCACATACAGCCATGACCAGGGACAGGAGAGGCTTCAGCCAAGTCTGAATCCTGCTTAGCCCCTGTGGGATTTGAGTTTAGTTCTTTTAAAACAACATTTTGATGAGTTGTATGTAAATGAATCAGAAACATATGGATTCAATTTCCCTTGAAGTGTACGTGGGTTTAAAAATTAAGGGGGAAATGTGTGTGCTTGGGTATGTATCAAAGGCAAAATGTTTAAAAAATAATGCAAGATGCTTTGCAGAACAGAAAGCATGCCTTCCTTCTTGAAGCCAGAGCCATCACAGCCGATGAGGAGGCCAGTCCTGTGACTCTGAAGTTGCAAAGTATGCATGGGGCCTGGCCTTCCAAGGTCCTGCTAGCAGCCCCCTGCAATGTCCTAGGACCTTGTGAACAACACCCAGAAAATGAAAAGCAGACACAGTCCAGCAGGGAGGACCAGTCGTATCTGGGTTGAAAATTAAATCACTAGGTAAGTCAGAAAGATTTTCAGACAAGGTACTTGCACTCTCTTCTCCGGTTAATTTAATTCTAAATGGAGGACAGTCTGCAGACTGAGATATAAACTGAAGCTGAGAGATACAAACCGTGAATTCTGTCTTCTGAACCATGAAGATCCATAGGGCCCAAGGCCATGAATATCAGTGAAACAGACTGTTTTGAAACCGAAACTTGGCTAGAGAAGAGCCCAGCTACTAAATCCCTTCTGGCTGCTGCTGCTGCCAAGTCCCTCAGTCGTGCCTGACTCTGTGCAACCCCAGAGACGGCAGCCCACCAGGCTTCCCTGTTCCTGGGATTCTCCAGGCAAGAACACTGGAGTGGGATACCATTGCCTTCTCCAATTCGTAAAAGTGAAGTCGCTCAGTCATGTCCAACTCTTGGCAACCCCATGGGCTGCAGCCCACCAGGCTCCTCCGTCCATGGAATTTTTCAGGCCAGAGTACTGGAGTGGGGTGCCATTGCCTTCTCCGCTTCTGGCTTCTAGGGTGTGCTTATTATTTTGTCACATCCTTCCTCCTATAGAATCAGTTCCATTATAAATGATGAGTCCAGACTTATGGCCAGAGACCAGCCAAGTTCTGAAACCGTTGAGAGACAGATGATAAAAGCGATTGTTGCTACGTGAGGCCATCAAAAACAACCTGCAATCTACTATTATACTAATTGTGTGAAGAGCAGGACAATTCAACACCAAAATATATATGTAGGTAAAAAAGAAACAAAAGGAAATCTTTCTTAACTAATCAGTTAATCAGCACATGCTGACATCTTTTTTTAAAAATGAGCTATCTTAATAATAATTTCCAATGCAGTTAAGCAAATCTTCATATTTTGTCTTAAAGTTTCAATTACTTTTCACTGTTAATTGGAGAGAGCCAGTTTGTTCCGACAAGTAATGGAAGAAAATCAGATTACAAAGAGACAATATGCCAGCACTGTTTCATCAGCTGGGGAACTTGAGAGAGCTGAGACATCGCAGCACTGTGGTGCTCTGGGCCTTGCACGCTCCTCTGTCTTCTGGGTAAAGTCTATGGAAGAGAAGAGGGAGACCAGATGTCCAGCCTTGGAGCGGGCCAACAGCAGAGCTGCAGACTGATCCAGCATGACTCTTTCCACCCATGGCTCCGCAGGTCTCAATGTCCCTGTACTGCAAGCAGCATGGGGACTCCAGAGCAAGACTTAGCCTTGTAAAAGCTTTATCAGTCACAGGCCCTGTCTTGCCAGTTCCACTGAATTCAGTCCAGCACTTCGAGATTAGATTTATCTCGTTGCTCTCCCACCGAATCTCATCTACTCTGGGTCTCTTACCTCCACTGATATGGACTTCCTCTCCTTTCAAACAAGTGTGAGTTATCCACAATCACACTGAGCATTTTCCTTGTTTTTAAATTGGAAAAGAATATCTGTTTATTTAAACTGCGGTTCCCTGAAAAGCAGATTGTAGTTAATAAAACAATTGTGATTTACATGATAGTTCTCTGAATTGATTCCCCAGGTCATTTCATTCTTTGCTTTCTACTACTCAGAGATTCCAAGTGGAAAAGAGGTATACGCCACTAGTTCTTGTCTCACTACCTCAAATTACTCCCTCCCTTTCTCAGCAAATTGTAGCATAAAGCAGATATCTCCCCTACCCCTCCACAGGCAATTATTAGACTGATAAAATTTCATTTTAGTTCTTTGTGCTCAAATCCAGGAAATTTCTAATACCAGCACAAGCTATGTAATGGTTTTCAAAATCCATTTATTCATCAAACATTTACTGACTATACCAGGCACTGTCATCAGAACCAGAGATATAAAAGCATGAGAAATTGTTCCTACCATCAGCTTTTAGTTTCTAATAGAAGGACGTATGTGTAGAAGTAAATTATTGCAAATGAGAGGTCTGGTCACCAAGATAAATATATACACTAAGTGTGATGAAGGAAAAGGGATGGTCAGCTCTGTCTTGAGAGAGGAGTATGGCTTATGAAAAAACACAATTGCTTTAATCACCTCCTATTCACTCTGCTGATGACAGAGAAGGAGGAGAAGGGACAGAGGATGAGGTGGCTGGATGGCATCACCAGCTCGCTGGACATGAGTTTGGGTGAACTCCAGGAGTTGGTGATGGACAGGGAAGCCTGGCGTGCTGCGGTTCATGGAGTTGCAAAGAGTCAGACATAACTGAGTGACTGAACTGAACTGAACTGATGAAGAGAGATTCAACCTCAGGTTATGAAAATGGCCAGACATATAACACTGAACACTAGACAGGAGAGACTGACAGCAGATTATTAGTCACAAGTCCTCACATCCTGGGAGAGGGAGAGGATACCATAGGCTGTACAGGGCCACGTTATGCTTGGAATCTGGAGTGACGTGACCACCAGGGACTGTGAGAGGCAAGCTTTCTCGTACCGAGAGGGTGAGTTGCCCCTGGTTCCCACAAGAGGCTGCGATTGGCTTGTTTCAGTTTCTCTGTGACTGGTGAGGGACTGAAACTCACTACTCGGAGTTAAGCAAACACTACATTGTCCACTTGATAAGGAAAGTTATTTGTCTGGGGGAGTTTATCTATAGCAGCAGAATATGGAGGGCATCTTGGAGGAGACCATTGGAGGCTCTCCCAGTTTCACCAGACATCAAAGCAGTTAACAATGTTGAACTTTAATGTGAGGCTTTATATCACAGTGATACCAGAGACAGGTCTTGAAAAATACATGGTCAGCCACCAGGTGGCTGGACAAGGATAGACTGATCCCAACAAGGGAGAGCAAAGGCCCAAAGGCATAAAGTAATGCTTTATGGAAAATATGCTGAATATTTCTAAAAACATGAAGGATTTCTACAGCTGTAGAAAAGAAACCATGATCTATCTTTAAAGTTGAAAATATTTAAACATTAGAGGTAGTGAAAGATGAGACTTGTTAATACAGAGCAACATGATCCAACAGAAATATAACATAAGACAGAAAGGTGAGCCACCCATGCAATTTTAAGTTTTCTAATAGCCACATTTTTAAAAAGTAAAGAGAAATAGATGAAATTAATTTTAATGATATAATTTAACTTGATATATTAAAAATATTGTTTCAATATGTAGCAATATAAAAATAGTAGTAAGATATTTACCTTTTTCATACTAAGTCCTTGAAACTCAATATGTATTTTTATAGTTACTTTACACCTGCACTTGTATAGCTACACCTTTCAAGTGCTAGATACCACCCTTAGCTGATGGCTGCTATGTTGGATGGAACAGATTTAGAGCATCTTGAATTAGCTTAAGTTTGGAACAAAATGCTATGTAGCTTTCTCATCTGTAAATCAGCTGCTAAAATAGCAAGCTTGCACAACTGAATGTAAGTTTTTAGAGGAAGGATGGCAATGCTTGGCATGTGTATTGCTGCTGCCACAAACTCCTTAATGTAACAATTACAGATACTGCTTCCAGATCCCAGCACTCTTTCCTGCTAAGTCTGCAGACTGCCACTCTCAAAGATTGGAACTGGCATGTAAGATGAATTCATATGCTGTCCGTTTCCCAGATACACAAACCTTGTCTCCTTTTCTAACTAAGCTTTAGACAGTAGATTTTAGGACACCTGAAATATAATGCAGAAGAAGCAAGGGCAGAAAGTTTTTAAAAACTCTTCAATTAATATCATTTGTTAGAACCTCTAGATGACATTTTTAACTTGGCTACTTGACTCCATGACTATACATTTTATATTTGAAGTTAAGCACCATCTAAAAGAGTGTTTTTGAACTTCTACAGAAAACACTGATGGTTCTCAACATAGTTACACTGAGTTCTTCAGAAAGTAAAGGCCACTGCAAATAAGCTGTTTAGCAGGTTCCTATAAAGACGTACTCCAATGATTCACACTCATCGACTGTCGCTCTACTAACAAAATATATTTTTAGTATACCTATATGATTCAAAAAATAATATATACCTGACTCAATATAGTTTTGCTGAGTCTGAATTTTTTGGTTAAGAGATCTGTTTTATTTTGATCATTCATTTTTAAATACCTCTATGGGGTTCTTGGGCTTCCCAGGTGGCTCAGCAGTAAAGAATCTGCTTGTAATGCAGGAGCCGCAGAAGACTCAGGTTTGATCCCTGGGTCAGGAAGATCCCCTGGCAGAGGACAGGGAAACCCACTCTAGTATTCTTGCCTGGAGAATCCCATGGACAGAGGAGCCTTGTGGGCTACAGTCCATAGGACTGCCAAGAGTCAGACATGACTGAAGCAATTTATCACGCATGCTAGGGTTTCTTTCTCTTAGTGTTTTTTTCTGACTGCACTCAGATTGTTTTGACATCTTAAAGATGCCATTGCCTATGAATTCATATTTTGTGCTATGTATTTACTATATGATATGAGAAATAATTTATATTTTGATATAGAATGATAGGAAGAAACCTAGGAAAGGAGACGCAAAGATTCAGAGAACTTAATTGCTCTTAGAGTTTCAAACTGAGAAAAATTAGTTCTAACATATATGGATTGTGATCTAACTGGGAAAATATTGTGCTCACAGTGCACAGGATTCCAAGCATGAAAAGGTTAGAAAAGGAGGCCCTGATGCAGTCTAACAGAGTCTGGATATGCACTGATAAATAAAGGCACAGTTTGCAGGATTATTAAAATAGTTATGAGGCAATATTAGAAACCTCTCCTAAAGGTTAACTAATAAAATACTCTATAGAACACTTTATGGACCAAACCAATACCATTCTCCTTCAGGATGAAACTGTACTGCTTTTTTTCGGATCACATTAAAAAGCGCTTGCTTGACTAATTTTTCCCTATGAAATGTATGCATTTCAATCTGAAAATTCCCCCAACCCATCATTCTAAATTTCATCTTTGACATACTTTAGGCAAATAGAAAAAAAAAAAACATTAAAAAGTAATGAGGAAGGGGCCAAACAGCTTTGAGAAGTTCCCACATATGTGCTAATTAGTGATTCCATCTGAAAATATTCCCAGAAAGCTGAATGAGTAAAGGAGACTGGGATAAATAATGCAAAAACCCTGTAGCATTGTCACAAACACCGTAAGCAGGGCCGTTCATGAGTTCAGAGAATCTCCAAGTGCTCTGCCTGAGAATAAAACATCAGTGAAGTAAAACTGTGCTAACAACCTTGGGTTATCACACATGTGCTCAAGAGTGTACTTGCACCACACACCACTTTTTTCTTTCAACCTTTTGGTTCAGCCTAAGCAACACTTTCAGGGTTTCTATCTCACTCACCCTCCACTTTGAGGTCTGTTTTTACATGAACTGAAATACAATTTCTTACATCTAGTTTGTGGTGCCGTTGAAATGTGCAGTCTTCTTTCAAACACTGGTCCAGTTACATAAGCACACGGAGATGATTAGCTGTGAAATAAGGCATTAGTCCACAGCCGCAAACGCCAGATGAAATACTCTCCGATTACAGGCACCGCAACCTCTGGAGTCCCTTTTGTGAAATGACAAGCCTGCTGGCTTAGTCTTCGGATACAACGCCCAACTGTGTTTTTTAAGTACAATTGAGTTTCATTAACCAGACCAAAAATACTGCCGGTTGAAATGCATTCTGTAAAGTCAGTGGAAAAATAACACTAGTAGCTCCATGAATGAGGGGTAAATAGCACTATTATGGTAATTTCTGGTTTTAATGCTTTCAGCTAACACAGGAAGACTATGATTTGAAAGTTGCAGAGGAGATATTAGAAGAAACACCTAGATCCTTCACTAGAAGAGCTTCAGAAATGACAGCATAAACTGTGCCATTTCACTCTGGGCTCCCCCCACCACCAAAAAAAGGAAAAGAAAAGAAGCCTTTAATGGCTTTATGAGTGTGTGTGTGATGTGTGCGTGTGTGTGTTATCAGCAGTATTTCTAAGGCTCCCTCCTTCCAGACCTGAAGATTGCAGGAGATGAAGTCACAGCCCCTCCTCCTCCCGCCAGTCACCACCTGCTGAGGGGGCGCCCTGAAGCCTGATTGTTTGGGCCCCAGGAAAAGCTGTGTGCACCCAGCCAGATTCTGGGCACAGCGGCAGCCTGGTACTTTGCAAGGCCAGAGTGCGTTCCCACTCTGCGTCAGTGACCCATTTACCGGACCGATTTTACTGCTTCCTCAAACTTATTGGGCATGAAAACAAAGTCTGCTCTATAGGAGTAAACACAGGGTCTGGAAACAGTTTGAAGGCTGCCTGTAATGAAGGCCTTTGGTCTCTTCTTTCTGTAAAATCAAGGCTTCTTACAAAAAGAATAAACTGCCCTCCATGACGGGGAGTCAGGTAACCAGGTATTTACATTTAGACAAGATAGAGTCTCATCCGGCAGCCCGCACGAATGCACAGCTGTCAGGAATCAAATGAAGGCTTTCAGAAATCTTTCTCAAGAGCCAAGGATGCCATTTGAAGAACAAAGTAGTGAGCAATTTCCCACTAGCATCACAGGAATTTTAAAAACTAATTCTGTTTGAAAGATACAACGTGCCCATATCCATGGAAAAGTCTATAGCTCAAGCCTTTAAAAAATATTTTTATATTTTAATGTCTTTCTTTTATAGTCATTTTTCTTCTTTAAAGTCCTGGTGTACTGGTTTTTCACTATACAAAAATATTTTAACGTTTGAGGTAAAAAAAGACCTCCCCTTTATACATATATCACAATATGTACTCTTTTTATGAGTTTGATGAGAATGTACGAGTCAATTACTATCCTTTGTCTAAATCTTGTTACAATAGAAACAGAAGTCTATTCATACCATACATAAGGGTGTTCTCATTTCTATGCATTTTAACGCACCAGGGTCCTCAGTAGATTTACGCCCCAGAATTTGGCTTATGGATGTTCCCGAAAATGTCTGGAGAAGCACGGTGATAGAATCCAGAGCTTTCTTTAATGACACTGGGAAATGGAAAGTGGAAGAGAGAAATTCTGAGTTCCATAAGACAACCTCAATTCAGACTACTTTCTGCCTCAGGCTTTTTGGGCTCCTGCATGCATCCTGAGAAAGGGAAGCTGCAATAAAACAAAGTAAAATTAACAAATAAGTGGATTATAAATGCATATACAAATGCATACCTAGACACAATGTTTTATCATTCAGCATTTACTGAGTTCCTGGCACTGAGAATACTGTAGTTACATTGATGTAGGACACAGGCATCCCTGCTAACCTGAATTTTATAACCTGGTGGGCATGGGGAGTTGTGAGGAGAGAATGCATTAAATAAAATAGGCAATATATTTATAAGATGCTGTGCTGTGTGTTAAGTTGCTTCAGTCGTGTCCAACTCTTTGCAATCCTATGGGCTGTAGCCCACCAGGATTCTCTGGCCATGAGATTCTTCAGGCAAGAATACTGCAGTGGGTTGCTATGCCCTCATCCAGGGGATATTCTCGACCCAGGGATCGAATCTGCATTTCCTGTGTCTACTGCATTGGCAAGTGTGTTCTTTACCACTAGTGGCACCTGGGAAGCCCATATTTATAATGCACTTTGCTCTAAAGGAAACAAATCAGGGAAGGGACAATGGAACTGAGGACGTAGGGTGACATTGGACGTAGGTAAGTTGGCCAGTTCTATCATCTCCAAGGCGACACTTGAGTAAAACACTGAAAGAAATGAGGAATAGAGAGAAGAAAGCTTTGCAGGCAGAAGGGTCAGCAAATGCAAAGGCCTTGCGTGAGGACCATGTGTGGTTTTTTTCAGGGAGCAGTGGAGTGAGTAGGTGAAGCAGAGTGGAAAACAGGTCATAATGAAAGGGGAAGGACAGAGAAGGGCAGGGCAGGGCAGGAAGACCCAATCAGCCAAGGTGACGAAATCCACTTTCCCTTGAGGGGCAGCTGTTGAAGTGTCTGAACAGAGATCTGGTCCCAGGGGATATTCTCGACCCAGGGATCGAATCTGCATTTCCTGTGTCTACTGCATTGGCAAGTGTGTTCTTTACCACTAGTGGCACCTGGGAAGCCCATATTTATAATGCACTTTGCTCTAAAGGAAACAAATCAGGGAAGGGACAATGGAACTGAGGACGTAGGGTGACATTGGACGTAGGTAAGTTGGCCAGTTCTATCATCTCCAAGGCGACACTTGAGTAAAACACTGAAAGAAATGAGGAATAGAGAGAAGAAAGCTTTGCAGGCAGAAGGGTCAGCAAATGCAAAGGCCTTGCGTGAGGACCATGTGTGGTTTTTTTCAGGGAGCAGTGGAGTGAGTAGGTGAAGCAGAGTGGAAAACAGGTCATAATGAAAGGGGAAGGACAGAGAAGGGCAGGGCAGGGCAGGAAGACCCAATCAGCCAAGGTGACGAAATCCACTTTCCCTTGAGGGGCAGCTGTTGAAGTGTCTGAACAGAGATCTGGTCCCATCACTTCAAGGCAAATAGATGGGGAAACAATGGAAACAGTAAGAGACTTTATTTTCTTGGGCTCCAAAATCACTGCAGATGGTGACTGTAGCCATGAAATTAAAAGACGCTCGCTCCTTGGAAGAAAAGTTATGACCAACCTAGACAGCATGTTAAAAGCAGAGAAGGTCCATCTAGTCAAAGTTTTGGTTTTTCCAGTAGTCATGTATGGATGTGAGAGCTGGACCATAAAGAAAGCTGAGTGCTGATGCTTTTGAACTGTGGTGTTGGAGAAGATTCGAGAGTCCCTTGAACTGCAAGATCTAACCAGTCCATCCAAAGGGAAATCAGTCCTGATTATTCATTGGAAGGACTGATGCTGAAGCTGAAACTACAATACTTTGGCCACCTGATTCGAAGAATTGACTCATTGGAAAAGACCCCAATGCTGGGAAAGATTGAAAGTGGGAGGAGAAGGGGATGACAGAGGATGAAATGGTTGGATAGTATCACCAACTCAATGGACATGAGTTTGAGTAAGCTCTGGGAGTTGGTGATGGACAGGGAGGCCTGGTGTGCTGCAGTCCATGGGGTCACAAAGAGTCAGACACAACTGAGTGACTGAACTGACTCAGCAGAGATAGAACATGATATCAAGAATGATAGGGATAGAACAGAAGCTTGCAATTGGAAGAAGAGGCATTTAAATTGAGACTTTGAGGAAAAAAAACAAGAATCCCAAAGGGATAAATGGGACTGGGGGAAATGAGACAGAAAGAATTTTTAGAACGAAAACATGTGAGATAGCTGAGCAGAATTGGTGCAGAAATCTGAGCTGTCAGCATGTGATGGTAATGATAGTCACACCTCCTGTATTCTCAAAACCAGATATCAAATTCCTTCCAAGGAAGAGTATCATGACTGCAGTTCCTGGGCCTTGGTGAGGTCAACACTTCCGGTCTCCTCCGGTGTGTGTCCCTGCCATCTCTGTGACCTGGGTATCAGCAGTGATGACTGGCATGGCTACAATCGGCCGAAGCAGAGGAGACAAGGGATGGAAGCTGCCGTGTGGGAGGCAGCGGAGATCCACCTGAGCAATTTGCAGTTACTGGTCGTGACTCAGGGCCTTTCCATCTACTGTTTCTTCTGCCAGTAAAGCTTAGCACTCAGACATCCCTCATTTCCTTCAGTGTCATCTTCTAAGGCAGAGCAACTGGTATTTAAAGATTTGAAGCTGAAGTCTTTTAAAAGTTAAATTAAAGCAAAGCCAGAGAAACAGAAAACAGAACTGTAGAAATGAGGGCTAAAGAGGAAACCTAAATGGATAGAAATTATGTGTATTTCTTTCAGATAACTTTTGAATCTGCTTATTCCTGTTGTCCACATAAGTATGCAGTAAGTTAGAGAGGGCTAGGGCAGAAAGTGAGTGTCAGAGAGAATTAATGGATTACATAACACCCCAGAGAGAATGAATGGCAGATGGGAGAATGTGAATACAGGATCCTTGGTAACCAGCTCCGGTTCTTTTAGCTCAATCCTTTCATGCAAATAGAGACGAGCAAGAGGAAGAGGAACAGCAATGGACAGAACTTGTTAGAAAAAAAGGATAACTTGCATCTCCCAGAACAGTAACAGAAAAGAGCCATAGGCTGCATATACTTCGGTGACAAGCTTATTCTCATGCAGCACAAAATAAACTTTAGTATATTTGTCAAGAGCTGCACCCCTTGTTTGTAAGAAAAAGAATTGTAGAACTGGGAGGGGGGTCTGAATTTATGCTTTTAATATTCTTTAAATCAGAGTTTTAAGCTTTGTAGTAAGCTCAGTTCTCACTAACATATAGCTGGTGCTCATTGGGTTACATAAGTACACATACCCCCAATCAGCCTGCTTTAGAAATGAGGAACTATATGGACACATAGAACTACAGGCAACGATTGAGCAGGCTGCTGTCTTGACTTAGTTCAGGTGGTCTCCTTCCATTTCCTGTGACTTCTCGATTTGGGGCTCATCTATCAGAAGAAGAACAATGAGGAGTTCTGCGGAGCACATAAATATACAAAATAGAAAATTGATTAAAGTGTGCTGGGCTGTCATATAGCGATAAGAACATGCTGGAGTACTTCAAAGACTTGAAAATATAATAATAATAAGCCACTAAATAAAAAAAGCAGGCTTCACTATGTTCAACATGATTCCATTTTTGTCAGAAAAAATAATGGTGCATGTTCAGAAAAAGAACTAGGCAGTTATATATTGAGATATTAACCGTTGTAAAGTATATCTGAGCAACAGAAACAAGGGACCTTTGTTATTCTGATGTTGGTATTTTCAAAATGTTCTACACTGAGCACATATTGTGAGAAAAGATAGAAATTACTTTAAAATCATGTAATGATATTTTTGAGTTTCATATTAAATTTTTAAGTGAATTTTCTTCTCTCTCTTTTGGTCTGGTATATCTTAATCACTGATGTTCAAGTTGTTAAAGGTCAGTGTGATATGGCTCAAGTCAACTTACCACGTGGAAAACTGTCCTACTGGGCTGCTGGGTGAACTACCACAGCCATCTAAACAGCTTATGTGAAAATAAGGCCTGTAGAAACCTTCACATTAGACTGGGGGAAAGGGATAGTTAGGCAGTTTGGGATGGGCATGTGCACACTGCTATATTTTAAATGGATAACACAGACCTGTTGTATAGCACATGGAACTCTGCTCAACATTATGTGGTAGCCTGGAAAGGAGGGAAGTTTAGGAGAGAATGGATGCATGTACATGTATGGCTGAGTCCCTTCGCTGTTTACTTGAATCTATCACAACAATGTTAATTGGCTCTACCCTAATGCAAAATAAAAAGTTCAAAAGATTAGGAAAAAAAAGAGATTATCCTGAAAATAGATTTTGTTGCTGTTTAGTCACAAAGTCATGTCTGACTCTTTTGAGACCCCATGGACTATAGTCTGCCTGGCTCCTCAGTCCATGGAATTCCCCAGGCAAGAATACTGGAGTGGGTTGCCATTTCCTTCTCCAGGAGACCTTTCCAATCCAGGAATCAGACCCATGTCTCTAGTCTCTTGCTCTGCAGGAGAATTCTTTGCCACTGACCCATCAAATAAATTAGGTTGTTAACAAATAATCTAGGCAGTTCACTTCCATGAAAGAGATGAGATTCTTTCAAAGCTTCTCATGAATTAACATTTATTGATAATAACCATTGTTTGTTAAAACTCACAATGTGACTGGCAATGGGTAGGGGCCTTTATAAATATCCTTTGAAGATATTAATAATACCATTTCACTGGTGAAGATGAAAGAGCTAACAAGGTTATAAAACATGTCACACAGATGCTGGCACGAAGATTTGAGCTCAGGCTTACTTACTGCAAAGTCTCTGGGCCTTTCACAAGGCTCACACTGTTCCCGGTCAAGTTATTTGAGTACCTTCATTTTATAATCCTCACTCATCTTAGGAAGCTTTGTATTTCACTACTCAAAAGTTGCCAACAGTTCATGGATATATTTTGAGAAAAAAAAAAAAAGGAAGATATAGATAATTTTATTAATAAAAACCATGCATGTGCTCAAATTTAAGTTTTGTTCATGAATACTGTTCTCCAAAACATCTTCATTAGAAAGCTGTCCTCCCAACTGGACTAGTACTCATGAACACATTTGGAATATAAGACATGTCTTTCAATCATGCGTACTATTTCCACTTTGGCAAAACATGAAATATCCCACTGCAGAAAAATGATTTCCTGGACTGAACCACAGCCACAGGAGTAGGCATTCCAGTCAATCCTCCCCCGCAATATGAACAATGAGGAAAGAGGCCACGGATACGCTGGAAGTGGAGCTCGAAGCCCAGGAGTGAGCAGAGGAATAATAAAAATCAGAAAGAGACATTAAATTGGTCTTTGATATCCTTCTTCTTTTCTCTGTGGCATCAAGAAATTTCCAGCAGCTTACTATTCCAAAATAGGTTGAACTGTGGTAGTGTTATACTTGATAACATTTACAAGAGAGAAGAGAAAAACAGGTCAAACACCCTTCATACCCATTCACTGTTTATAACAATATTCTCCTTTCCCTGGTGGCTCAGATGGTAAAGCATCTGTCTGCGATGCAGGAGACCAGGGTTTGATCCCTGGGTCAGGAAGATCCCCTGGAGAAGGAAATGGCAACCCACTCCAGTATTCTTGCCTGGAAAATCCCATGGATGGAGGAGGCTGGTGGGCTACAGTCCATGGGGTCACGAAGAGTCTGACGCGACTGAGCAATTTCACTTCATTCCTATAGATTGCTTCTGACAATCTATAGGGAATATGTATTTTTTTCTCTGCAATAAAGCCAAGTTATACAAATATATAAAAATCCATATAACGAAAAATGCATTCTAGTTATTGAGTACTTCCCCACATAGAAATACAATTTCCTAAATATTCCTCTGAGATATAATATCAACCACTGGAATATAATTGCAATGCAGTGATTATAACACTTAGCAGACTATTTTCTTGAGTGCTATTCCATCCATTTCTCTTCTCTGTACAAAAATGATTAGTTCATTTCATGATGAAATCAATATATATTTTTAGCCCCTCACTTCCATAATTTTACTCTTGGATCTGACCTTTTAAAAATGTATTTCCAAGTAGGAAATAAAGCAAGGGATTTCCTCTCCTGTTCTAAGGCTCACACGTGCTGTGATGATGCTTTCATCTAGTGTAAATCAAGTGAAACCTGTATGCTGTTTGGCAAATAATTCACATATCACAGTGAGATTTAATCCACACAGTGAAAGCCAGCAGAATCACACCAGCATGCAGATCAAACTTCCTGTTTATATGAATCAGGACTGAGCATCTCCTACAACAGAAATAACTGCAGAAGATCGCCTCTCCTTTGTGGTTTTGGAGGATGTACGACCTAACAGCTAAGTAAGACCTCCTAGCAGAAGAGACCCAGATGTTCTTTAACCACTACAGGACAACATCCAATTGGGATCCCCACAAGGAGGAAAAAATCTGGTCCAAGATCAATAAAATGGACAAAGCAATGTCAAAAACAAGACCAGACTTTATTCTTCGCAATAGAATTCAGAATCTTAGAACGAATCTCGGCAACAAGGAAAACCTGTTTTGCAGATGCCTGCTCTCCTGCCCACTTGCCCCACCTAGACTGTTTAGAAACACCCTCTTAGCTCCCAACAGAGACACCTGATGAGGAGTTTCCTCTCGATGATTCCAGCCCCTCCAAGACTTGATATCTGCCCACTCCTACTACCACACTCCCTGTGATCATTTTTGAGGACTCAAGCTCTACTTCCTCTTTGAATTGTTTCCAGCTCCATTCCCTGTTCAGAAAGTTCAGTTCAGTTCAGTCACTCAGTCATGTCCGACTCTTTGCCACCCCATGAATCGCACCAGGCCAGGCCTCTCTGTTCATCACCATCTCTCAAAGTTCACGCAGACTCACGTCCATCGAATCCATGATGCCATCCAGCCATCTCATCCTCAGTCGTCCCCTTCTCCTCCTGCCCCCAATCCCTCCCAGCATCAGAGTCTTTTCCAATGAGTCAACTCTTCTCATGAGGTGGCCAAAGTACTGAAGCTTCAGCTTCAGCATCATTCCTTCCAAAGAAATCCCAGGGCTGATCTCCTTCAGAATGGACTGGTTGGATCTCCTTGCAGTCCAAGGGACTCTCAAGAGTCTTCTCCAACACCACAGTTCAAAGGCATCAATTCTTTGGTGCTCAGCCTTCTTCACAGTCCAACTCTCACATCCACACATGACCATTGGAAAAACCATAGCCTTGACTAGACGAACCTTAGTCAGCAAAGTAATGTCTCTACTTTTGAATATACTATCTAGGTTGGTCATAACTTTTCTTCCAAGGAGTAAGCGTCTTTTAATTTCCTGGCTGCAGTCACCATCTACAGTGATTTTGGAGCCCCCAAAAATAAAGTCTGACACTGTTTCCACTGTTTCCCTATCTATTTCCCATAAAGTGATGGGACCGGATGCCATGATCTTCGTTCAGATAGTTCAGTCATTCATTTTTATGCCCTCACTCTGTCCAGTACATAATCTATCCAGTATATGGCAGCATCTACAATAATATTGCATTTATTTATCTACTTATGTGACAGTCCCTATTTAACTAGAATCTCTTTGAGAATAATAATCACATTTAAATCATCATTTATCTCTGTTACAAAGACTTAGCATATAGTATTTGCTCAAGAGATCTTTGATAAATAAACGATAAATGAATGATAAGTGAGAGAAAAGTCAGGCTAGAGAAATTAAGAAGATCTTCCAGACAGGACACAAAGCCAGAATTGGAAACCAGACCCCATCTGTTTTACTCAAAAAATTCACACCCTTTCTACTATATCCAACAGATAAGATAAAACTTATTCTTTCCCATACTTCAAAAAGATGACTCAGTTCAGCATTTCAACATTAAAGGGACTTCAGGCATCACCCAAGTTCAATAGCCCAGGAGTTTCCAGGGAACACAACAGTCTCCCTCGACTCCCTCTCTACCCTCCCCTCCTCTCTCCCTCGACCCCGAGGATAGCCTTGTTCAGTCACAGTTGGTGACAACATCTGAAAAAAGATGGCCAAAGGAGAAGGGCCCAAGAACCCCGCTCCACCGTCTCTGGGGCAGCCCTCTCCAGTCACAGGACGCTGAGTACCCAGGGCTGCACCCTGTCTGTTCCCTCCTGACTGCTCAGAGTGCTCCACTGTGACCCCCTGCCCTCCAGCCCCCTGTGCAGCCTGCAGATCTCAGGACTTCCTTCCTGGACCAACACCTCAGTAGTCTCTTCTGGCGCCATCCCAAGCTCACCCTGGCCCCTGGGGAGCCCCAGGCTTCAGAGTCTCATGTCCAGGAGGTCACAGAAATATGAGCATAAAGGCATTTACGGAATTCTTTCCCCCTTGTTTTCCAGTAACACTTGAAAGATCCTTCTGCTGTCCTAGCACCTGTAACAATCTGTTCCTCCTTGTCAGCCAGCGTTTAAATGAAAAAACCAAAGGTTCATCTCTTTTTCAAATCATCTATGCTCAATACTTCTAACAGAACAAAGCTAATCCATAAATATGCAAAAAGACTACAAGTAGTTGAAATGAGACCTTGCCTACGGTCTCTCCTTTCTCCATCAGTTAATACCCAAAGGAGGAGCCCCCAATCCTGATGTTTATAGGATGACATCCGTCACACAGGCAATTACTCATCCATCTTAATGCTTCCTTTTAAGTTTGCCCTTAAGAAGCCTGTGACTCCCAAGTCAAGGGCCTCAGTAAAATCAATAAAACCTCGTCCTCTCAGGCCACCAGCCAGATCATTTTCCACCTTTTAACAAGGCAGTGGTTATTAAATGCCTTGTTTGAAAACCCAAGTGGGGTCATCAGACTTTCATGATGAGAATAATCCATCAACTGTACATGTGCTATCTTTTCAGTGTCTTTGATATGAGTGATAAAGTAGGTAATGGCTTATGGTTTTTCAATATCTGAACATGTTCTCCATTGCAGCAGAGCAAAGGGAATTTCATGACTGGAGGAAGCTTGTTAAGAGAGAAAGGAATTTCACTGCATTATTTCAGTCAATGCATAAGATATGCTGTTGGCTCCAGCCTTGAGAGCTGGGCTCCAAGCTGTCAGCACCTTCTTCAGCTATTGAATGACCAGAGATTCAGAATCCATACATTTACAATACATTGCATGTGATCATCATAACTCATATCATACCTTTTCATTAGCTGAATTCAGGTCATGAATTTGTAGAAGGGGTTAGAGATCTAGGATTATAAACATTATGAAGCATCAGTTAATGTCAGAGTCTTCTTAAATGCCAAACAATCTTAAAACAGGTACAACAAGAACACAAATGTATTTCTTGTGGGTGTTTATGAAAATAGTCCTGTCGCCATGCAGGTTAGAAGATGAGAAAGCATACATACAGTGCACAGAGCACAGGAATTTTAGCAGGTTTTCTAATGATTAACTCATTTACTTTTACACTAATGTTATGATCTAAATATTATAAACCCTGTTTTATAGATGAAGAAACTGAGGCAGGAAACAAGTGAGGTCACAATGTAGCTCTCAGAGCAGTTAGGAGGGACCAGAGAGGGTGGAGCCCCGGGTACCTGGGCATCATAATTGCCAAGCACTTGTGTCCTGCCACCATATCAGACATTTGTGTCAATGACAAAACAATCTGTAACCAGACTACTGGAAGCTCCCTTTTTTCATTCCATATCTGCTGGGT
This sequence comes from Madoqua kirkii, assembly GCA_006408675.1. Classification (NCBI taxonomy): domain Eukaryota; kingdom Metazoa; phylum Chordata; class Mammalia; order Artiodactyla; family Bovidae; genus Madoqua; species Madoqua kirkii. Next base: position 45,918 of record SJYC01071964.1, read on the forward strand.
TTGATTGGGAAAGCATTTAGAGATTATGATTTTCCACTTAAGACATAATCCTTTTTATTGTTTCACATTAATGATGAAATTAAATGGAGACTATTTCAAAACAATCACTGCATCATTCTAAATTTGCAGAATTAATCTAAAAATGTAATTCACATTTCAGTCTAAGACAATTTCCACGTAAGGGATGATTATCTGGCATTCTACTGACTAAACATGACTATTAAGCCATCACTCCTGCACTTTATCAGGGCAGTGATCATTGACATGATGATAGAAATCTTGAGAAACAGCATGGTTCTGAAGTATCTTTGAAATTATTAATGGAAGTTTGAATATATGGTTTTGTTGTTAAATATATTTTTGAAGTCTAAGTCTTTCAAACTAGGTAAACTAAAATGGTTTATTTGGTTATCCTAATTTACCAGATTATTTCATTACCCATTTGATTTCCCGAATATAAGAACATTACAGGCAAAAAAAAAGCAGTTCTTATCCTGACCACAACCTGAGAAATGAGCTCTGGCAATCAGACTAAAGCAACAAGGCCACCGACTCAATGAGACACAAATGCATTTTGCATCTCCTACTTATTCTTCTTCTCTTTAGCTTTTCCTGGGATTTATTTAGAGAGAAAATAAATTAGGAAGCGAAATAAAGTGGATCAGCTTCAGCTAGTTTACATTTCCCTGGTTAAAATATAATAATAGAAGGAAAAATAATAGAAAGGTAATATGAATGATCACAAACTTTTTACTAATGGATTCAGGTTTACTTTACAAAACACCTGTGTTATTTCTGAAGTCACCCTCTGGGGTAAGGCAGCAGGACCTTGGCTCAAATCTCTGGTCAGCCACTTAGAAGCTGTGTGATCGTGGACAAGTTATTTACTCTTGTCTGCCTCGATTTCTTCATCTATAAAATAGAACTATAAATATCTATATCATAACATTAATGTAGGTTAATCATTAGGAAAAACTGCTAAGATTCCAGCGCTGTGTGCACAGTCATGGGCCCTTTCCTATCTCCTAACCTGCACACTCCCTAAGAGCTCAGCTGTTATTTCTATTTTTACCAAGGAGGAAACTGAGGCTTGGCAAGGTAAAGTGATTTGCTTGAGGCAACTTGCCTAAAGAAGTGGGGGTTTGGATGGGTCCACGGCCCCTTCATCGTGATAGCTTTCTTCAAGTCCTCTGCACACACTCTCCTCGCCCGTCCCTTTGCACCGCTGGTCCCTCTGCCTGCATTGCACTTCCCTCCCCAGTCTGCCTCCCTAACTCTTGCATATTCTCCAGATCTCGATTCAGAAATCATTTCCTTAGGAGAGTCTCCCCCAAGCTCCCTTGTAGATCGAATTCTTCATTATAAGCTCTCATTATACAAGTTAGTCTACAGCAACATGCTGTCAGGAGTATCAGAATCAAGGAGCAGATGTCATGACCAAGAAGAGGTCAGAGTGATACCTGTGCAAGGAGGCCACAAATCAGGGGATGCAGGCCACCTGTAGGAGACAGAAGGAAACAAATGGATTCCTATTAGAGTCTCCAGAAAGAGCCAGCCCTACTGACAGCTTTCTTGGTTTTAGCCTGCGAGACCTACTTTCAGCCTCCTGACCTCCAGAACTTTATGATAGCATACTTACTTTGTTTTATTTTGGCCTACCAGGTTTGTGGAAACTTATTCACAGCACCAAGATGTTAACCTCAGGTCCACTGATAAGGTCGTCTGGCTGACGATGCAAAGGTGACGTGCCACTGCCATTTTGCTGCAAGGTCAAGGTCAGTGGATAGATGTAAACAACATGCAACACACAATAAAGGACCGTTTGCTGAACATTATCTGTGCAAGTCATTACTCAAAACAGATATTTCAAACAAATGAACAAAAAATCTGTTCTTTAGTCTGTACCTCTGAATAATGTATATTTAAAGAAAGCAGATTCCATGGGAAATTAATCTTACCTTTGTGTTCTGAGATAGTGCAACATATTAGGAAAAGCCCCTGGCAAAAAGTCAGAAGATGCTGACTTGAGGGCCAAATCACTGCAGGTGGTAATTGCAGCCATGAAATTAAAAGACACTTACTCCTTGGAAGAAAAGTTATGACCAACCTAGACAGCATATTCAAAAGCAGAGACATTACTTTGCTGACTAAGGTCAGTCTAGTCACGGCTATGGTTTTTCCTGTGGTCATGTATGGATGAGAGAGTTGGACTGTGAAGAAGGCTGAGCGCCAAAGAATTGATGCTTTTGAACTGTGGTGTTGGAGAAGACTCTTGAGAGTCCCTTGGACTGCAAGGAGATCCAACCAGTCCATTCTGAAGGAGATCAACCCTGGGATTTCTTTGGAAGGAATGATGCTAAAGCTGAAACTCCAGTACTTTGGCCACCTCATGCGAAGAGTTGACTCATTGGAAAAGACTCTGATGCTGGGAGGGATTGGGGGCAGGAGGAGAAGGGGACGACCAAGGATGAGACAGCTAGATGGCATCACGGACTTGATGGATGTAAGTCTGAGTGAACTCTGAGAGATGGTGATGAACAGGGAGGCCTGGCGTGCTGCGATTCATGGGGTTGCAAAGAGTTGGACACGACTGAGCGACTGAACTGAACTGAACACCACCTTTTTTGCCACGTGTCATCAGGCAGTGCCCTTTGTCACACAGGAGAAATGCCTTCTTTTCCCCATTATTATATTAGAGGAGTCAAGAAGCAGAACCTAAAGCTGCTTCCCTAATCTACTACTCTACAGTCTCATCATATTTTCACTAGGTCTGAAGGACTTCACCTTTTCAATAAAAAATGCTTGCTATAGTCTATGCTTTTCCTACCATAACCTGGCTTCTTCTTACATATTGCCCCACAATGAAATCTAAAATTTATTGCGAAGGCAGGCACATTATTTGTAGTTCATGAAAATTACAAAAGAGTTGAAAGTTCAAGCTGTCGTAGGTCATTCATGCTTGAGCCCAGAATAGTCAGTAAACTGAGTGTTAGAACCTGGCTTCACTCAGGGTCTGCCTCTAAGGTGTAGTAAAATCTACATGGGTCAGGAACCTCCTTCTTAATAAATTCTCTGCCCTAACTTATAGGGGTATTAAAAATAACTAATAAAATAAAGCTCCTTAAAGCATGATTTTTTAAAATTTTACTAATCTTCCCAATGAAATATACATGTCCTTTCTTTTAGATTGCTTTTAGTACTTATCCTTTTAAAGATTCAAGATAATAAAAGATATTAGAGAGAGTGATAAAAAGAAATGGGTGATGAGGAGAATTTTCAAATAATTCCTTGGACTTTTCTCTTCCTGAGAGCTGTAAAAGTAGAAAGATTTCAAAAAATCAAAATCAGCGATGCTACTGGCGTCACCACATGCCTGCTGACAGACAGATAATTTTGCTAATATACTCAGTGGAACTTGAAAAATTGAAAAATCTATTCCTCGTATATTGTAATGACTCAAGAGATGAAAAATTTATATTAGTATTGATAATGACATCCTTGGAACAAGAAAGGAGCAAAGATTGAAAGAGCATTGTATTTTTAAACATCACTCCAGACATCATCTCTGCAAAGACAGAGTCCTGTCTTAACTACTGTTTCAGTGACTTATCTTCATTAAGTAATATATAGGATGAAGAATATCATTAGTAAGTTAGAGATGAGATAATAAAACGGCCTTCTTCCCAAAGAAACATTCTTCAATATGCTGTATATATAGCCACAAAACAGCATGATTAATGCATGGGGTTATTTATAGCTCTTTGTACACTATAGAGTTGACTCGTGATTAGTTCTGAAATGGATTATCTAAGAAATCTGGTTCATAACTGTCTCTAGGACTAGAAGTGACTGTTGGAGCACCATCAGGGAGAGGACTGATCCGCAGGGAAGCACCAGTCTTCCAAACCTATCCTTACGTCTCTCAATGGGCCAGAAAGAGAGCAGCCTCAGCTGTGAGGTTCTCGACACAATCACTAGTTACAGTTTTGCAGGGAAAGCATATCAACAGCTTATAAAAAAGCAGGTGGAAAAAGTGAGTCATTGGTGAAAGCTCAAATTACATTAAGTCATCTAGCAACATCTCAAAATACTGGGTTTCTTCACCTTCCTAAGTCCAAATATTTACTGAGTTTGTTAGCTAGACTAATATCTGTTGAGCATCTATGATGGGCCAACATAGACTAAGAGTGACAGGGTCAAAGTTGGAAGAGGCTTATGAAAAATAAAAGTAAGTCACGGGCTGCTGTGGTAACAACCTGAAGATGCTCCCAGGGATTCATTCTTTCACCCTTGACATTCACACCCCTGGACTGTCCTTCAAATGCGAATTAGAGTTGACTGTGACCAATAGAATGTGGTGGGAGTATGTTCCTTCCGAGGCTCGATAATGAAAGGCATTTCTGCGTCAGCCTTGATCTTCTGAATCACACATCACAGGGGAAGCCAGCCCCCGTGCTGGAGGGCACTCAGTAGCCCTGTGAGGAAATCCATGTGGAAGGCACCCGAAGACCCTGCTAACAGCAGAACCCGTTTTCCCTGGTGGCTCAGGCGGTAAAGCGTCTGTCTACAATGCAGGAGACCCGAGTTCGATCCCTGTGTTGGGAAGATCCCCTGGAGAAGGAAATGGCAATCCACTCCAGGACTATTGCCTGGAAGATCCCATGGACAGAGGAGCCTGGTAGGCTACAAGTCCGTGGGCTCGCAAAGAGTCAGACACGACTGAGCGACTTCACTATGTCACTATATCAAACAGCAGTACCCATCTGTCAAACACATAAATGAGCCACCATACCATCCCAGTCAAGTCTTCAGATGGTACTTCAGCCAATATCTGATTCCAGCTTCATGAGATACCCTGAGTGAGGACTGCCCAGCTGATACTCCTGAATTCCTGACCCATAGAAACTGGCTGGAAACAAGTCACAATTGTTCTTTGAAATGTCTAATTTTAGGGGTGATTTGTTACACAGCAACTGATGACTAATCATTTCAAACGGATACAAGAGTTTAAGTGTGACTTAAAAAGCTGCATGTAAGGTATTTTACCTTTCTAGACTTCAGTTTCCTCATCTGCAGAAGATGGATAATAACAGTTCAGTTCAGTTCAGTCGCTCAGTTGTGTCCAACTCTGAGACTCCATGAATCGATGTATGCCAGGCCTCCCTGTCCATCACCAACTCCCAGAGTTCGCTCAAACTCATGTCCATTGAGTCGAAGATGCCATCCAGCCATCTCATCCTCTGTCGTCCCCTTCTCCACCTGTCCTCAATACCTCCCAGCATCACAGTCTTCTCCAAAGAGTCAACTCTTCGCATGAGGTGGCCAAAGTACCGGAGTTTCAGTTTTAGCATCAGTCCTTCCAATCAACACCCAGGGCTGATGTCCTTCAGAATGGACTGGTTGGATCTCCTTGCAGTCCAAGGGACTCTCAAGAGTCTTCTCCAACACCACAGTTCAAAAGCATCAATTCTTCAGTGCTCAGCTTTCTTCACAGTCCAACTCTCACATCCATACATGACCACTGGAAAAACCATAGCCTTGACTAGACAGACCTTTGTTGGCAAAGTAAAGTCTCTGCTTTTGAATATGCTGTCTAAGTTGGCCATAACTTTCCTTCCAGGAGTAAGCATCTTTTAATTTCATGGCTGCAGTCACCATCTGCAGTGATTTTGGAGCCCTAAAAAATAAAGTCTGACACTGTTTCCCCATCTATTTCCCATGAAGTGATGGGACCAGATGCCATAATCTTTGTTTGCTGAATGCTGAGCTTTAAGCCAACTTTTTCACTCTCCTCTTTCACTTTCATCAAAGGCTTTTTAGCTCCTCTTCACTTTCTGCCATCAGAGTGGTGTCATCTGCATATCTGACATTATTGATATTTCTCCCAGCAATCTTGATTTTCTGAATGTTGAGCACAAAGCCAACTTTTTCACTCTCCTCTTTCACTTTCATCAAGAGGTTTTTTAGTTCTTCTTCACTTTCTGTCATAAGGGTGGTGTCATCTGCATATCTGAGGTTATTGATATTTCCCCCAGCAATCTTGATTCCAGCTTGTGTTTCTTCCAGTCCAGCATTTCTCATGATATACTCTGCATAGAAGTTAAATAAGCAGGGTGACAATATACAGCCTTGACGTACTCCTTTTCCTATGTGGAACCAGTCTGTTGTTCCATGTCCAGTTCTAACTGTTGCTTCATGACCTTCATATAAGTTCCTCAAGAGGCAGGTCAGGTGGTCTTGTATTCCCATCTCTTTCAGAATTTTCCACAGTTAATTGTGATCCACACAGTCAAAGGCTTTGGCATAGTCAATAAAGTAGAAATAGATGTTTTTCTGGAACTCTCTTGCTTTTTCCATGATCCAGCGGATATTGGCAATTTGGTCTCTGGTTCCTCTGCTTTTTCTAAAATCAGCTTGAACATCAGCACAAATGCCAATCGAGTAATCATTGAAGTCTAACTTACTCTAAACTAAAACAATGCCATGACGTGTGATTCAAAGAAGCAGAAGGAGAAGTCTTGGCACTTGAATATCTTAAAGTCTTGTTGAGGTGATAAGTAGGAAATAAAGCAGACAATGCAAAGTATTGTTGATTTGGTTCTAATCTTTCAAGGCTATCAAAATCCCTTATCAGGCCTTGCCCAGTTCCCAGGCACTGCGGCCCTTGGTCCTCCTCCTATTGGGCTTCCTTGCCCTCACAAATTCAGGCTGGCATTAGTGAACTGACCACCATGAGAGGAATGGTTTAAGAAGATCTATTTTAACCTCAGAGTTTATTCAACAGCAGGATTAGCTATAGAATTTGTGGCAAACTGCAGAATGAAGATGTGAAGCCTCTGGTTTAAAATGCAGGAAAGTATCATGAAAGGTATTAAATATCACACTTTCTCTTTCCTGTGCAGTCTCTCTTGATCTGTCAGGATGGTATTTTAAGTTTGTTTTGTTTTTTTTTTTTAAATTTAAAACCTACAGACAACCTGAAAGAAAGCATGGTGCAAAACTGAACACCCTTGTATTAATTCCTGGGCTGCTGTACCAAATGATCACAAACTGGATGGCTTAAAACAGCAGAAGTTTATTCTCTCACAATTCCAGAGGCTAAAAATCTGAAATCAATGCAGTGCCCAGGTCAAGCACCCTCTGTAGAAGAATCTTTGCCACTTTCAAATTCTGGTGGCTCCTGGGGACTCTTAGCTTGTGGTAACTCCAGTCTCTGCCTCCATCTTTACAGGACTGGCTTCCCTGGTAGCTCAGACAATAAAGAATCTGCCCACAATGCAGGGGATGTAGGTCTGATCCCTGGGTCAGGAAGATCCCCTAGAAGAGGGCATGGCAACCCACTCCAGTATTCTTGCCTGAAGAATTCCAAGGACAGAGCAGCCTGGAGGGCTATGATCCATGGTTCACAATGAATCAAACACTACTGTGCCAGTAACACTTCCAATTTAAATGCATTTATTCTTTGTACCCCTATGTCCTCTCATTTCTCTTAGAGGGCATGAGTCATTAGGTTTAGGGCCCACACTAACCTAGTATGTTATCATCTTGCAATTCTTGACCTAAGTATATTTGTGAAGACTGCATTTTCCAAATAAGTTCATGTTCACAAGTATCAGGAATTTGGGCTTGGACATAATTTTTGAGGGTGCACCATTAAATCACTACAACCCTTTAACTAGATTCACCAATTTTAAACATTTCATCAGCTTTTTTTTCCTCTGTCATCCTCTTCCTTTCTCCCAGTCATTCCCTCTCTCCCTTTCCCCTCCCTCTTTCTGTCTAAATTGCAAATAGCATGGCACTTAGCTCTAAATACTTTAGCAGCCATCTCTTGACATTAAAAACCATTCTGCATGACACTTAGAAAATTTAACATGAATTCAATAATAGAATATTATTATTCAATAGTAATATAATATAATTGAATTCATATTCAATAGTAATAAATTAATATAGTATGTAGTCCATATTTAATTCTCCCATTTCTCCTAAAATTGTCTTGCAAAGCTTTATTTATGGTTGAAAATTCAAGCACGGTCCTCCATTAGTTGAGTTGTAACATCTCTTTAGTTTCTTTTAATATTGAATAGTTCCTTGCTATTTTGTTGCTAGTGGTTTCTTTATCATGATACTGAGAGTTTCAAAGAGTCCAGGTCAGTTCTGTCATGTAGAGTGTCCCACATTCTGGAGTTTTCTGATAGTCCATCATTATATTCCAATTAAACATTTTGAAAAAGACCATTGCTTAGATGATGTTGTAGACTTCCCAATGTACCATCTCAGCAGACATGTTAATTTGTCCCTGTGTTGATGATGCTGGGCTTAATCCTATGGTCACCTTAGGGGGCTATCAGCTCTCCACACTGTAAATGCACCTTTTTTCCTTCATAGTTAAAGTTAACCATATAGTGATACCCTGAGTCCTTTTCACTCTCAGCTCCCCAAGACTTTTCACCCAATGGTTCTACTGTCCAGTAATGATCTGTGCTTGTACTTGTTATTACACTAGATGATTAAAATGGTGGCTCACTAATTCTACCATTCCTTCTATATTTATTAGTTAGCATCATTCTATAAAGAATCACTTCAAGGCTTTCCTTCTCTCTCTTCTCCCCATTCCCTTTCACTATAGAATCAAGGATGTTTTTACTGTCAAATGTGATGTCAACTTTCTTCCTTCCAGACATTCCAAGATTCTTTCTTTTATTATTTCTTTTCTCCTCCAAGAACTTCTTGAAATATCTTCTAAGGCAGCAGACATCCACTGTCTGCTGGCAGTGAGTGTTCTTAGTTTGCCTTCATCTAAGAATGTCTTGTTTGTCGTATGACCCAGCAATCCCACTTATTAGGGATATACCCTGAAAAAAAAACATAATTCAAAAAGTTACATGCACCTCAATGCTCACAGCAGCACTATTTACAATATTTACAGTAGCCAAGACATGGAAACAAACTTAAATGTCCATCAACAGATGAATGGTAAAGAAGATATGAAATGTATATACAATGGAACATTACTCAGCCATAAAAAAAGAATAAAATAATGCCATTTGCAGCAACATGGATGGGTCTAGAGAATTTCATACTAAGTGAAGTTAGTCAAAAAGAGAAATACAGGAACTTCCTTCATGGTCCAGTGGTTAAGATTCCTTGCTTACACTGCAGGGAACATGGGTTTGATCCCTGGTCAGGGAACTAACCTGCATGCCAAAAAGGTACAGCCAAAAAAAAAAAAAAGGAGAGAAAGAAAGACAAATACCATATGAATACCATATGATATTCCTTTTATGTGGAATCTAAAATATGATGCAAAGGAATTTATCTATGAAACAGAAACAGACTCACAGACATAGAGAACAGATTGAGGTCTCAAGGGGGAGTGTGGGTGGGGAAGGGAAGGATTGGGAGTTTGGGATTCACAGATGCAAGCTATTATATATAAAATAAACAAGATCCTACTGTATAGCACAGGAAACTATATACAATATCCTGTAATAAACCATAATGGAAAACAATATGAAAAAATATATACACACATATGAAACACTCTGCTATACACCAGAAACACAACATTGTAAATCAACTAGACTTTAATGAAATAAAATTTTAAAAATTACTTAAAAGAATTAACAGCAATAATTAAATAAAACAACCTACCAATGGGGGACAAATCTCTTGATTGCCTCTTAATTCCTAAAGGATATGTTTGCTGGAGGTGGGATTTATGTTTGACAGTTCTATTTTTTTGACACTCTAACAATCTTGTGCCGCATCATTCTGGCCCCCACAGTTTCTGATTTTAAAAATCCACTGTAACTTGAATTATGTTTTTCCACTGTAGGCAAAATATTATTTCTCCCATCACTTTCATTATTTTTTTTCTGTCTTCAGTTTTCAGAAGTTTGACTAAAATGTGTCTTGGCATGCCTCTCTTTAGGTTTATTTACTACTAGCATGTTATTCTTTTGAGTCCATTGACCTCAGTACAAATGCAACACCCCTGGGAAGGGGCCACATTAAAAATTGCCATTAAAGAAATGTACCACCTGCTGTGGAATTGGGGTGGTAGTCAGACAAAGGGCACAGAAAAAGTAGGCAGAGGCTAGGAAAAATGAACTCCCCTATCCCCACCCGATGAGTTTTGCTGTTGGCCCTGAGTACCCACAGGCTTGACCTTTAATGAGGACCCCAGATCTTGTGCTTTTTGCTGTTGAGCTGACAAGCACAGCACTGCCCCACAGCGATCTCTCACTGGCTAAGGTGTCTGCCCCACTTATCCTCCTGGGGACAGCATTAAATAAATCAATGGAAGTGGCCAAGTCCAGACATGCTGGCCTGGGAGCATCTGTTCAGTGGCATTTTGTTAATACAAACAATTACATTTCCAAAACACAGTGCATTATTTCCAGGCTAACATAGCAGTCCCTGAGCCCAATTTGGTGTTGAAGCAGGAAAAATGGTCACCAGCTTTAAAACACCTTTTTACTTTTGTCCTGTCAAAGATGGAGAATCTGGCCCTTTACATGTCCTTGAGTTTTGAATATAAGCACCATCTTAGCAATTTAGACTTATTGAGACAAGTATTTTGATGACACTATCCCAACAGCAGTTCCTTTATTTAAGAAAAATCAATGTGTTATGAGCACAGAAGAACTGATGCTTTTGAACTGTGGCGTTGGAGAAGACTCTTGAGAGTCCTTTGGAATGCAAGGAGATCCATCCAGTCCATCTTAAAGGAGATCAGTCCTGGGTGTTCATTGGAAGGACTGATGTTGAAGCTGAAACTCCAATACTTTGGCCACCTCATGCAAAGAACTGACTCATTGGAAAAGACCCTGATGCTGGGAAAGACTGAGGGCAGGATGAGAAGGGGATGACAGAGGATGAGATGGTTGGATGGCATCACTGACTCAATGGACATGGGTTTGAGTGGACTCCAGGAGTTGGTGATAGACAAGGAGGCCTGGCGTGCTGCAGTTCATGGGGTCGCAAAGAGTCAGACATGACTGAGTGACTGAACTGAACTGAACTGAATGTGCTATGTGTTGTTTATAGGCGGGAATTTTAACAAATTTACTGCTCATTTGGAGAATGTAGACAAATGGATTGTTGATGGCCCCAAGGCTGGTAAAATTACCACATATGTCAGTGTCCATTTTTGATATATGGCCTTGATTAGTGCACAGATGTCTAGGGATGAAGGCAGTGCAGAGTGTGAGGTAAGGTGGAGTTCGACATCTGCATCACTGCCATAAGCCTTATTTGGGGTTGACAGACTACAATTCGAACAACTGATATACACTGAGAGCCCACTATGTATGTACCAGGTGTGGCAGAAATACAGAATCGGCTAGGTTATGGCCCTTGCCTACAAGGGGGTTTTGTAACATGGCAGGGATGAATAGACCTCTGGTGATGACAGCTATAATGAAAATGGTAATAGCTACCCTTTGACTGAGTGCATAGTATTTGCCCAATACTGTGCTTAGAGTTTTACAGGCATTAACTCATTTACTCCAAGAACCCTATGAGGCATGAACAGCTGTGCCATTTTTTTTATTTTTAATTTATTGTACTTTACAATACTGTATTCGTTTTACCATACATTGAAATGAATCAGCCACAGGTGTACACGAGCTCCCAATCTTGAAACCCCCTCCCACTTCTCACCCCATATCATCTCTTTGGATCATCCCCGTGTACCAGCCTGAAGCATCCTGTAGCCTGTATCGAACATAAACTGGTGCTTCATTTCTTACATGATAGTATACATATTTCAATGCCATTCTCCCAAATCATCCCACCCTCTCCCTCTCCCTCAGCTGTGCCATTTTATAGCTGCAGAAAAACAGGCTCAGAGCCAGTAAGCAGTTAAGACCAGGGTCACATAGCCAAGACTCACACCCGACCGTGCCTGACTCTAAAGCCTCAACTTTTGACCACTGTGACCTAAACAATTAAACCACAAGACATCCCATAAGACATATTTGGAAGAGATCTCCAAAAGTCAGTCAATTCAAGTGTTTCTCAACCTAAAGCGACTTGGGAGAGATGGAAACCAGTTAGAGATTCTAAAAATGAAATAAAATGGTCATAGGCTTATAACCATGAGACCAGCACTATGCTAGAATCCATGCAGGGAGCAAAGCAAGCTAGCTTCCCTAACTTCCTGTTTCTAGAGCTCTCTCCAGGTCATCTTCTCCCTACTTCAAAGAAGACTGGAATTCACATCCTTCAAAATACAGTTGACTTTTGAACGACAGTGGTTTGAACTGCACGGGTCCACTTATACATAGATTTTCTTCAATAAATACATCTATGTGTAGCTCGTTGAATCTGTGGAAGTGGAACCATGGATGTGAAGGGCCCACTATAGGACTCGAGCATTGGCGGACTTGAGTATATGCAGGGGCCCCTGGAACCAATCCCCTGTAGATACTGAGGGACAACTGCACAGGCTAATGTCAGTGCTACTAGAAAAATATTGGGTTGGCCAAAAAGTTCATTACAGAAAAACCCAAACAAACTCTTTGGCCAACCGAATAAAACAGGCTGGAATTTGGCAGACAGGTCCTCCCACCTTATTTCTATCTGTTCCTTGGACAATCACTTATTAAGTGACTATGGGAAAGGCACTGTGCTAGGCATATGTAGACAAAGGAGAGATGAATAAGACATGATCCCTATACTCAGTGAGATTATGTTCTAAAGGCAGGGATCAACAAACTTTCTGCAATGATCCAGATAGTACCTGATTTAGGCTTTGAGACCCTCTGTTGTAATTACTCAACACTCCTACTGTAGTGTGAAATTAGCCATAGATAACATAAGCAAATAGACCAATATAACTTTATTTACAGAAATAGGCAGTAATCTGGATTTGACCTGTGGGCCAGAGTGTGCCAACTCTTGCCTTAAAGAGTGGAACTTAACCTTGGCTACACATTACAATTACCTGGAGACCTTTAAAAATGCTAACATCTGCACCACATTCTCAGAAATTCTCAAACTGGTCTGGCACAGGCCTTAGATTATGACTCTTTAAAAGTTTCCAGATGATTTTAATGTGCTGATAATATTAAGAATGGCTGCTTTAAGGGGAAACAGACTTACTAATAGACCTAGTATAAAATATGGACCAGAATAAAGGTATGAATAGGTACCATCAAAATGTAAAAATAAATAAATAAATAAATAAATAATTGCTTTCAACAGAGGAAATCAGGTTAGTCTTCCTAGAGGGCGTAGCACATGAGCTAGCAAAGGAGTAAAAAGGATTACTACCATTATTACTACTGCTACTACCACTCCCACTACCCATAAGCATAGCATATTCCAAGTGCTTCTCTAGGGATTTTCTAAAAAGTAAGGCACTGAATTTTCACAACAACCCTCCGAGTTAGATATTATTATTGTTGTTGTATGCAAGAGAGAACTGAAACCTAAAGACATTGAGAAACTTGCCTTAGGTCACACAGCTTGGTCACATAATGTGTGCTCTCCCTATACACACACACACACACACACACATACACATAAACATAAATACTCTCTATACATATATATTCTCTATACATATATACACACACACACACATATATGAAAATGAAAATCATGGAAACAATAAGCAGAATATAGGACAGTTATATAGTAATAAGACATAACACTATAAAACTCCTAGAAAAGAACAACAAATGCAAAATATTCTCAGACATAAATCATAGCAATATTTTCTTAGGTCAGTCTCCCAAGGCAAAAGAGATAAAAATGAAAACACACAAATGGGATCTAATCAAACTTGAAAGCTTTTGCACAGCAAAGGAAACCATCAACCAAGCAAAAAGATCATCTACAGAATGTGACAGAAAATTTGCAAAGGATGTGACTGACAAGTGGTTAATATCCAAAATATACAAACAGCTCATACAACTCAATATCAAAAAGAACTAACAATCCAATTAAAAATCGTGACATTTAAAAAATATAAATAGACTTTACTCCAAAGAAGACATGTAGATGGCCAAAAAGCACATGAAAAGATGCTCAACATCACTAACTATTCAGTTCAGTTCAGTCACTCACTTGTGTCCTACTCTGTGACGAATCGCAACACGCCAGGCCTCCCTGTCCATCACCAACTCCCAGAGTTCACTCAAACTCATGTCCATCAAGTCCGTGATGCCATCCAGCTATCTCATCCTCTGTCATCCCCTTCTCCTTCTGCTGCCAATCTCTCTCAGCATAAGCATCTTTTCCAATGAGTCAACTCTGTGCACAAGGTGGCCAAAGTACTGGAGTTTCACCTTTAGCATCAGTCCTTCCCATGAACACCCAGAACTGCTCTCCTTTAGCATGGACTGGATGGATCTCCTTGCAGTCCAAGTGACTCTCAACAGTCTGCTCCAAATCACAGTTCAAAAGCATCAATTCTTCAGCATTCAGTTTTCTTCATAGTCCAATTCTCACATCCATACATGATCACAGGAAAAACCACAGCTTTGACTAGATGGACCTTTGTTGGCAAAGTAATGTCTCTGCTTTTTAACATGCTATCATGTTAGTCATAACTTTCCTTCCAAGAAGTAAGTGTCTTTTAATTTCATGGCTTCAATCACCATCTGCAGTGATTTTGGAGCCCCCCAAAATAAAGTCTGACACTGTTTCCACTGTTTCCCCATCTATTTCCCATGAAGTGATGGGACTGGATGCCATGATCTTCGTATTCTGAATGTTGAGCTTTAAGCCAACTTTTTCACTCTCCTCACTCACTTTCATCAAGAGGCTTTTTAGTTCCTCTTTACTTTCTGCCATAAGGCTGGTGTCATATACATATCTTGCTGCTGCTACTGCTAAGTCGCTTTAGTCATGTCCAACTCTGTGCAACTCCATAGACGGCAGCCCACCAGGCTCCCCTGTCTCTAGGGTTCTCCAGGCAAGAACACTGGAGTGGGTTGCCATTTCCTTCTCCAATGCATGACAGTGAAAAGTGAAAATGAAGTTGCTCAGTCGTGTCCAACTCTTAGCGACCTCATGGACTGTAGTCCATCAGGTTCCTCGGTCCATGGGATTTTCCAGGCAAGAGTACTGGAGTGGGTTGCCATTGCCTTCTCTGGGATATCTTAGAGAAATGCAAAAACAAAACAAAACAAAAGAAAACTACAATGAGTTATCACCTCACAGCATTCAGAATAGCCATCATAAAATAATCTACAAATAATATATGAAGTCACATATGCACCAATGATGATAATATATTATGAACCAAGGATTATATAAGTAATCCAACTGTACCTAATGTTTAAAAAAAAAAGAAAGAGAAAAGAGGAACAGGGATAGGGAGGGAGACAGAAAATATTGGGAAGTGGGAAGATTTAGGAGTTGTTATTTAACTTACAATGCTCCCCAGTCACCCTTGGTCCCCAACAACTCACCAGCCCTACTTTTCTACACAGTCACCCTGAAAATAGGATTATCAGTGGCTTGGTCAGGCTTTATGTTTTGGGGAGGCCCTTGTGCCTTGAGGAGTGGGCATCAACACCGGGAGGCTGCAGGCTTTGGCCAAGGCAGAAGAGGAGTCTCTCAAACTTCCCAAACCAACACGTGCTTCCTCTTTGCCTCTAGCATCAACAAGAGGAGGTCCAGAAGGGGTAGGTAACATGGCTCCCCATGGTATCCTGGCTCTACTGTTCCTCTCTTCTTCATGCTATGCTTTTCTCCTGAATGATCACAGCTATCTGAATCCCTTGGAGCAACAAAGGAGACATTGAAATGGATGGCAATTTGACCCAGAATCCTTTCTGTACCCATTAACTTTCTTCATAGTTCCCTTCTTTCATGCACTATTGTCATGAGAGTAGAGTCCAAAATCTCAAGCCCCCAAAGCAAAGACTGTGGGAGAACAGTGTTGAGGGACACTTGTTTTCCTTATTTGCTCATTTGAACCAGCACTCATGACAGATATCGAATGACATAAAGCTGTAGCAAGCTTGTGATGGGGCCTTTAAAATAGCTGAGAACATTCAAGAAATGGTCCCAAGTGGGTCACCATAGCCTTAGAGTAGGCTCCCGATATAATGAGATAGGTACTGCTGTGCCCAATGTATAGCCAAAGAAACAGACTCAGAGCCAGTAAGTGGTAAGACCATGGTTTACACTAAGTTTACACTGAGGCTGGCCACGCCAGAACTGGCCTTTCTCCTCTGGCACTATCTGAGCTCTTTGAGGCATGAGCTCTGCCGCTGCTTTCCCCACCCCCACCCTGCTGGCTTCTGGGTTGTCACCTTCTTATTCTCCAATTGCAACTTTTCAGATTTCTTCCTTCTAATATCTCTGTTTATGTTTCCCTGTCTTTTTGTGTCACAAAGTTTTTATTTCCTTTTCTCCTTCTGTTCTCATCCACTGTGGCATCTCCCATTCCTTTCTATTGATACCATGGGTTTCCTATCCTCTGGCATAACAGTGTCTCTTCTCTCTCTTTCCTGTTTTCTGTTTCTCTCTCATAATTAACATTATTTTTAGTAGCAGAGCATCACCATCCTCCATGCTTTCTCTCCTCTTCCTGTTTCCAATTTCTCTTATTTCAAATTAGAATGGATGGGAACCCAATCCCTTAGACCTCTAATATGAGGTGCAGGAGCTAGAAAAGTTAATCCAGGAAGTACCTCCTACTGGAATCCTGTGCAGGTTACATTTTGGCAACAGGCACATGAAGCACTATGTATAGGTGGGTGGGTTTGAGCCATGTGGTGGGTGGAGAGTACTAGATGGCCACAGCTCCCTATATTTGCTTTATTACCAGTCCTGAAAGGCTGGATGTGGAACCTGTTCCAAGGTCAAATCGGGTCATTGAACACATGTCCTTGAGACAGAGACAGCCAGTGAGCCACAGCAAAGGGGAAGTTAATTCCCCAAAGGAATCATGGCAGACCATCTTTATGGAGAGGTTGGGACAACTCAGCCAGCTCAGCAAAGGAAAGCAGCTGGTGGAGATGGAAACATATGGGCTTCTTTTGCTTAGCAAGCTCCTTTTGTCTGGTTAGCCCTGAAAATCACATGGGTTTCCAAACAAAGTTTCTTTGAGTTTGTAGCCATAGCTCTCCCATTTAAGGAATCTGTGGGCACATGTGTCCTAGCTCAATAGATGCCAAGGGATGACCAGATGAGCTAGAGGGAAACAGTCATGGGAGCAGAGAATTACTGAAGATGTGAGCAAAGAAATTCACTCATTCTTCTGAGCAACTGTGACAATAACAATTCTATCTAATAGTGAAAAAGAAAAGAGGGAATTAAATTCAGGCTTCGGATTTCTACTAATGCCCAAACTGGCAATATAGCCTATACATAAATGTTCATCTTTAATGAGTGCATTTCTGTAACCTGGACAAGCTAACCAGGAAAAAATCCACCCATAAGCTGCCTGCTGCTTCTCCACTCTGAAATAGTAATATTTCATTACAGGATTCTCAGAATCTATCATAGCCTCGAGTTTCTCTAAGCATCAATGTAGGTATGTATCTTATTTTCTAAAAGACAAAATGAAAGCCCTCAGTGCCTTCTCAATGTCATATCATTTGGGGTTTCCAAATCTTTGCATTAGATAAAAATTGAACAGAATGTTCAGTTTTCATTGGACCAGGAAGATAGCAGTGAACTGAGAATGACTGTATTTCAAGCAGGATAATGTTTTAAAATAATGAGGCAATAGCCAACAACTACAAAGATTCAAAGCCACAGACTACCTAAGAATATCCTCAAAGTCCAAAGCATGCACTTCATATACCACAAAACAGATGTAATTTGGGACCATTCCTACAAAACAAGTCTCAGAAGATAACTTAGTGCATCACAAGTAAACTACAGTTGACCCTTGAAAACTACAGGTTTGAACTGTACTGGTCCACTTTACATGCAGATTTTTTCAATAAATATGTACTACATAAAACACACACACACACACACACACACACACACAATAGTATCAATTGCACCACTTATTGTACACTATGACCCAAGTGTTCTTTTCAGAAGAGGAAAGTGAGGCCCAGAGAAGTCAATTAACTTGTTTTCAGTAACAGTAAATTAGTGGCCAAATCAGCTTTCAGTAAGATGTTTGGCTCAGAATCAGTGTTAGGAAGTGAAGCAGAATGTAGGATGACATAATTACTAGTGGTACTGGGATGCAGGATCAAGATTCAGGTGAGGCAAGTAAGGTGCCTAGGGTGCCAACTTTAAGGAGGCACCACTCTTAAGTGAGGACTCTGCACTTTCACAATGCTAGGAGTGAGTGCCTTCTTAAAGTGTGAGCACTGGACACCCCATTTGCTTCTTCATCAGTCTAGTCCAGCTTGGATAAATTAGCCTATGCAAAACTGAAGAAAAAGCCATATGTTGGAAATGAATTTTACACCTGAGTTTGTACATTTCTGTTGAGGTTGCTATCATTTTAATCTAGTTGAGTATTGAGCATGCAAAGTAGAGGATTACTATATTTGTCTTAGAGGTTAATTACTGTAAGAAACAACCTACACATTTTTGGGACTTAACATAGTAAAAAGGTTTATTTCTCACTCACTCCATAATCCAATCATGTATTTGACAGATAGACCCAGTCTCCTCCCATCATCTTCTAGTGGCTTAGCATCCCCTGCTAATAGACTCCACATACAATCAGGAGATAAAAGGAGAGGAATCAGAGGAGGGCTTCAGGGGAAATTTTATGGGCCAGGCCTGGAAATCATACACACAACTTCTCTCCACATTCCATTAGACAGAATACAATTCAGTCTTGAAGTGAAGTGAAAGACGCTCAGTCATGTCCAACTCTTTGTGATCCCATGGACTAGCCCATTGATTTTGCCAGGCTAGAATACTGGAGTGGGTAGCCTTTCCCTTCTGCAGAGGATCATCCCAACCCAGGGATGGAACCCAGATCTCCCACATAGCAGGCAAATTCTTTACCAACTGAGCTATCAATTCAGTCTTCAGTTCAATTCAGTGGCTTAGTCGTGTTCAACTCTTTGCGACCCCATGAATCACAGCACATCAGGCTTCCCTGTTCATCACCATCTCTCAGAGTTCACTCAGACTCACGTCCATTGAGTCCATGATTCCATCCAGCCATCTTATCCTCAGTCGTCCCCTTCTCCTCCTGCCCCCAATCCCTCCCAGCATCAGAGTCTTTTCCAATGAGTCAACTCTTTGCATGAGGTGGCCAAAGTACTGGACTTCCAGCTTTAGCATCATTCCTTCCAAAGAAATCCCAGGGTTTATCTACTTCAGAATGGACTGGTTGGATCTCCTTGCAGGCCGAGGGACTCTCAAGAGTCTTCTCCAACACCACAGTTCAAAAGCATCAATTCTTCAGAGCTCAGCCTTCTTCACAGTCCAACTCTCACATCCATACATGACCACAGGAAAAACCATAGGCTCGATTAGATGGCCCTCAGTCGGCAAAGTAATGTCTCTGCTTTTGAATATACTATATAAGTTGGTCATAATTTTTCTTCCAAGGAGTAAACATCTTTTAATTTCATGGCTGCAGTCACCATCTGCAGTGATTTTGGAGCCCCCCAAAATAAAGTCTGACACTGTTTCCACTGTTTCCCCATCTATTTCCCATGAAGTGATAGGTCCGGATGCCATGATCTTCATTTTCTGAATGTTGAGCTTTAAGCCAACTTTTTCACTCTCCTCTTTCACTTTCATCAAGAGGCTTTTTAGTTCCTCTTCACTTTCTGCCATAAGTGTGGTGTCATCTGTAGATC